>JAFFSR010000078.1:0-7500 GCA_017163975.1 Anastatus disparis
AAGAAGAAAAAGAGGAGGAGAAAGACAAAGAAGAGGTCTACCGCCGTCCTCATCAAGCCAGGAGAAGGAAAGTCCTACAGTGACATCCTGCAGAACATCCGGCAGGATCTTATTAAGGAGAGCCCAACGAATAACATCAAAGGGATTAGAAAAACCAGGGCCGGTGATGTCCTGATCGAGTTGGGCTCATCTCAAGGACTGGAGACTTTCAGCGAATTCCTGAGAAAGACGGTTGGTGAAACAGGCAATGTCAAGGAGATGTGCCCCAAAGAAACGGTCGAGATCAGGGACATCGACTGTCTAGCTTCAGTAGAAGAAGTGAAGACTGCTGTGAAAGGTGTTTTTACTGAATTCCAACAGGAAGTAGGGAGTTTAGTGTTTCGCTGACCAACCCTAACAGCAGAGAGCTCCGCTTGGCCATTGTAGAGATGGAACAAGACCAAGCGGCGTTCCTGCTCTCAAGAACCAGGATAAAGATCGGCTATACCAGCTGCCGTATCAGAAGTTGGCAAAGGGTTCAGCGCTGTTTTAGGTGCCTGAACTGCGGTCACCAGGCGCGTGACTGCCGAGGACCTGACCGTAGCAAGATGTGCTACAAGTGTGGAAAAGAGGGCCACAAGGGATCGGCCTGCAAGGCTGCTGATGCTCAGTGCATACTATGTACCGAGCGGGAAGTAGACCCTGCGGAACGAAAACACATCCCTGGATCAGGTCAGTGCAGAGTCTTTCGCGAGACACTGAACCGATTTAAACAAAAACGTTAATGATGGGCCGCATAACGGTCCTTCAAGCCAACTTACATAGAAGTGACGTAGCTAACAGCCTTTTGACTCAAATCAAATTTGAGACAAATGCCGATGTGCTACTAATAAGCGAGCAGTACACAAACTGGACCGTTAAGACCTGGTTTAGAGACAAGCTTGGCACTGCTGCGATTTACGTAGACCCAAAGACCATCAGAGAAGACGCAAATGGAGCTGAAGAAGGCTTCGTATGGGTTAAAAGCAGAAACGTTACATACGTGAGCTGTTATTTTACACCAAACTCAACAGCAGACACGTTTAGGCGCCGTCTGGGTCTGCTGGAAGACTCTGTCCGAAGAATGGAAGGTGACGTCGTCGTCGCAGGAGACTTTAACGCGAAAGCGTTAGAGTGGGGAATGCCACTGCAGGACAGCAGAGGAGGATACATCATGGAGATGGCAGACAGACTCGGCCTAACAGTGCTAAACACCGGAAGCACTCCAACATTCAGACGAGGAGCTAGCGGTACGATTCCTGACGTATCCTTCGCATCAGAAAATCTTTCACGTAAAGTGTCAGATTGGAAGGTGCTGGAGACATACAATGGAAGTGACCACCAGTACATCACATTTCAAATCCATGATGGATCCCAATCATCGAGGCGAAATGTCGCTAGACCAGTCAGATGGAACGTTGCCAAGCTGGACTCTGAGAAACTTGTCCAAGTACTGCAGCAAGGATCAGACTATCTACCGGACGCGACAACTGCCACCGGAAACGCCGACGCTGCAGAGGTTCTCGTAAAAGAGACGACGAGTCTCATTCACAGAGCCTGTGATGCATCTATGCCGCGCAAGGGATCGCGACATCATAAGCGTCCAGCGTATTGGTGGAATGACGAAATCGCTAGAACGAGGTCAGAAGCTCTTAGTCTCAGAAGATCATCACAGAGAGCAAGAAAGAAGAACTCACCAGCAGCAGATCTTTTGTCTGCGCAATACAGAGACGTGCATAAAAAGCTTCGTAAGAAGATCAATCGAAGCAAAGCACAATGCTGGAAAGACCTGAGCGAAGACGTCAACAGAGAGGTGTGGGGCTTGGCCTACAAGATCGTGACCAAGAAGCTGAACGCCGCCCCCACGTTGCCATTCGAAGAAGAGACCATGGCGAACATCGTAAACCACTTGTTCCCTACGCATCCACCACTCGAAGAACAGGAGAATACAGGAGAACCAGAAGAGATCCGCTCTTTACAAGCGGAGAGCTACAGATAGCTGCAAGAATGATGAAGAACAATAAGGCACCTGGGCCTGACGGAATACCATCCGAGGTCCTTAAATGCATAGCGGTGAAAGCGCCATCTCTCTTGTTGAACATGTACAACGCGTGCCTCCAGACGGGTGTGTTTAGCACTCCCTGGAAGATTGCGCGTCTTGTGCTGATCAACAAAGGAAAGGGAGGTGATCCCCGGCATCCATCGTCCCACAGGCCACTCTGCATGTTGGACGAAGCAGGGAAGCTATACGAGAGGCTGCTTAAACCGCGATTACAAGAAGCTGTACAGGCGGCTGGCGATCTCGCTGACAACCAGTACGGCTTCAGGAAAAAGCGGTCTACCGTAAATGCAGTAGAAGAAGTAGTAAAGGTAGCAAAAGAAGGATGGACTGGGAACCATCATTCCCGTCTTATTGCGTTTCTAGTCATGCTGGATACGAAAAACGCTTTCAACTCAGCAAAATGGCCTGACCTCCTTGCTGCGTTGAAAGAGTTTAATGTACCAGAATACCTTTTGCGAGTGATACGAGACTATCTGAGAAACCGCATCCTCCGCTATGAAACAGAAGAAGGCTGGCGTGAAAAAGACCTTAGCGCAGGCGTGGCACAGGGCTCGATCTTCGGCCCAGACTTCTGGAACATCCTGTTCGATGCATTACTCAGACTTGCAATGCCGGATGGGGTGAAAATGTTTGCGTACGCTGATGATGTCGCTTTAGTCATCTCCGCGAAAAACGAAAACATTGCCCAGCACATACTAAACACGGCGATGAGAAGAATTTCCGAGTGGATGGTGAAGCATGGTCTCGAAATAGCGATGGCCAAAACAGAAATCGTGCCCTTAACTTGGAAACATATCAACATCGAGTTTCCCATGACAGTAGGCACAAACGTGGTGCAGACAAGAAGTGAGGTGACGTATCTCGGCATAAAGCTAGATGCAAAACTAACTTTTTTGACGCACCTAAAACACGTCGCTAATAAAGCGATAAAGAAAACGTTGCAGTTAAGTCGTCTTATGGCCAATACCAGCGGCCCGAAATCAAGCAAACGACGACTTTTAATGACAGTCACGACGTCCATCTTATTGTACGGCTCTGAAATATGGGCTAACCAAATGAGAAAAGAGACGCACCGAAGCGTACTATCTTCTGTTCAAAGGAGAGGGGCTCTTAGAGTCACCAGCGCCTATCGCACTGTCTCGGGACCCGCGGTGCTAGTCATCGCAGGAATCATCCCGATCGAATTACAGGCGATGGAACGCAAGCGAACCTACGAACGGAAGAAAACAGAAGATGGAACTGCAATCGTTCAGAAAGAAGAAAGACAGGTGACCATGGAAACCTGGCAAAAACATGGAATCAGATGGTGAAAGGCCGATGGACACACGTGCTCATTAGGGAGCTGGCTCCATGGGTCGATAGAAGATACGGGGAGGTCAACTATTACCTCACCCAGTTCCTTAGTAACCACGGGTATTTCTGCGCTTATCTCAGTAAAATGGGAAAGACCCAGAGCCCGGGCTGCATCTTCTGTTTCGCGGATCGCGACGATGCGTATCATACGTTTTTCGTCTGCCATCAGTGGAACGAAGAAAGACGCCAGGTTGAGAGGATATTCGAAGCGTTAACGCCAGATAACATTATCAGTGAAATGTTGTCGGCCAAAGAAAAGTGGGACGCTATGGCACTATTTGTCGAAAGCGTCCTAAGAAAGAAGAAACCGTTCTTAGATAGGGCAATCGAACTAAGTGCGAATGAGGAGCGGGGAGTCAGGCTTATACCTCACCATAACCTAGAGGCAGTAGCCGGTCCCATAGATTCGGGTGCGGAGGGTGACGACGAGGACTCGTCTTAAGGACGAGAACGAATCGTGCACCCAGGAAATGTTTGAGATAGCAGCAAAAGCGCCAGCTTTAGCTGTGGTATGAATGAGTGCCGTTGTAAATAAGCGCGAGATTGAATGTTAGTATGAGTCAGACGCGGTAGAG
Organism: Anastatus disparis; assembly: GCA_017163975.1. Taxonomy (NCBI): domain Eukaryota; kingdom Metazoa; phylum Arthropoda; class Insecta; order Hymenoptera; family Eupelmidae; genus Anastatus; species Anastatus disparis. The sequence goes on from JAFFSR010000078.1 coordinate 4,009, forward strand.
AGGATAGCCCCACAAGAGGCATAAGATCCATCTTAGAACAGGAGAATCAAGACTGAAGAGAAAATTATGGACTGATTTTGCTCCTTTACAGAGCCAGTCCATACCATACCATATATATGCGATCGATTTATGCTCCCCTTTACAGAGCCGATCGCCAGGCAGAAGATAGCCTTTTAAATCATGTTGCTTATTAGGCATAGATCTATATTATTGGAAATCTGTATATTTACAGAAGAAGTCAGAAGGAAAAGGTCCAAAAGACTTAGAACGCGGTGCCACCCTGAAGTAATGTGATAAACAGTTTCCGGGGTGGAACAAACGCCGTGAGTGATGATTGGAGAATCTCTTGCACGTCCAGTGACTGCATTTTTTTGCTATCATTAGACAGGCATGAGGATCGCGTAATTTTAGAGGTTTGCTAGTTTATCTAGAACCCCTCTCAACCGTCTGTACTCTGTTCCCGGATATATCCGAGCCCAGCGAACTGACGGCGGTCTGACAGCAGATTTTATTCGTTCAACCAATATAAAAAAAAAAAAAAAAAAAAATTATTATTATTATTATTATTATTATTATTATTATTATTATTATTATTATTATTATTATTATTATTATTATTATTATTATTATTATTATTATTATTTTATTATTATTATTATTATTATTATTATTATTATTATTATTATTATTATTATTATTATTATTATTATTATTATTATTATTATTATTATTATTATTATTATTATTATTATTATTATTATTATTATTATTATTATTATTATTATTATTATTATTATTATTATTATTATTATTATTATTATTATTATTATTATTATTATTATTATTATTATTATTATTATTATTATTATTATTATTATTATTATTATTATTATTATTATTATTATTATTATTATTATTATTATTATTATTATTATTATTATTATTATTATTATTATTATTATTATTATTATTATTATTATTATTATTATTATTATTATTATTATTATTATTATTATTATTATTATTATTATTATTATTATTATTATTATTATTATTATTATTATTATTATTATTATTATTATTATTATTATTATTATTATTATTATTATTATTATTATTATTATTATTATTATTATTATTATTATTATTATTATTATTATTATTATTATTATTATTATTATTATTATTATTATTATTATTATTATTATTATTATTATTATTATTATTATTATTATTATTATTATTATTATTATTATTATTATTATTATTATTATTATTATTATTATTATTATTATTATTATTATTATTATTATTATTATTATTATTATTATTATTATTATTATTATTATTATTATTATTATTATTATTATTATTATTATTATTATTATTATTATTATTATTATTATTATTATTATTATTATTATTATTATTATTATTATTATTATTATTATTATTATTATTATTATTATTATTATTATTATTATTATTATTATTATTATTATTATTATTATTATTATTATTATTATTATTATTATTATTATTATTATTATTATTATTATTATTATTATTATTATTATTATTATTATTATTATTATTATTATTATTATTATTATTATTATTATTATTATTATTATTATTATCATTATCATTATTATTATATTATTATTATTATTATTATTATTATTATTATTATTATTATTATTATTATTATTATTATTATTATTATTATTATTATTATTATTATTATTATTATTATTATTATTATTATTATTATTATTATTATTATTATTATTATTATTATTATTATTATTATTATTATTATTATTATTATTATTATTATTATTATTATTATTATTATCATTATCATTATCATTATCATTATCATTATCATTATCATTATCATTATATTATCATTATCATCATTATCATCATTATCATTATCATTATCATTATTATCATTATCATTATCATTATCATTATTATTATTATTATTATTATTATTATTATTATTATTATTATTATTATTATATTATTATTATTATTATTATTATTATTATTATTATTATATTATTATTATTATTATTATTATTATTATTATTATTATTATTATTATTATTATTATTATTATTATTATTATTATTATTATTATTATTATTATTATTATTATTATTATTATTATTATTATTATTATTATTATTATTATTATTATTATTATTATTATTATTATTATTATTATTATTATTATTATTATTATTATTATTATTATTATTATTATTATTATTATTATTTTATTATTATTATTATTATTATTATTATTATTATTATTATTATTATTATTATTATTATTATTATTATTATTATTATTATTATTATTATTATTATTATTATTATTATTATTATTATTATTATTATTATTATTATTATTATTATTATTATTATTATTATTATTATTATTATTATTATTATTATTATTATTATTATTATTATTATTATTATTATTATTATTATTATTATTATTATTATTATTATTATTATTATTATTATTATTATTATTATTATTATTATTATTATTATTATTATTATTATTATTATTATTATTATTATTATTATTATTATTATTATTATTATTATTATTATTATTATTATTATTATTATTATTATTATTATTATTATTATTATTATTATTATTATTATTATTATTATTATTATTATTATTATTATTATTATTATTATTATTATTATTATTATTATTATTATTATTATTATTATTATTATTATTATTATTATTATTATTATTATTATTATTATTATTATTATTATTATTATTATTATTATTATTATTATTATTATTATTATTATTATTATTATTATTATTATTATTATTATTATTATTATTATTATTATTATTATTATTATTATTATTATTATTATTATTATTATTATTATTATTATTATTATCATTATCATTATCATTATCATTATCATTATCATTATCATTATCATTATCATTATCATTATCATCATTATCATCATTATCATTATCATTATCATTATTATCATTATCATTATTATTATTATTATTATTATTATTATTATTATTATTATTATTATTATTATTATTATTATTATTATTATTATTATTATTATTATTATTATTATTATTATTATCATTATCATTATCATTATCATTATCATTATCATTATTATTATTATTATTATTATTATTATTATTATTATTATTATTATTATTATTATTATTATTATTATTATTATTATTATTATTATTATTATTATTATTATTATTATTATTATTATTATTATTATTGGGAGTCGGCTTGAGGAGGCCCCTTGAGCAAGTGTTGTCTTCCAGGTTCCGGGCATTGCCCAACCGCTCCTGGGCGTCATCGTCGCATCAATGCTCTTTGTAGCAATGCTATAACGTTGACGGCAAATAGGAAGTAATGACCCGAGGAGAAATAACCTCGCAAAAAA
>JAFFSR010000078.1:12500-245138 GCA_017163975.1 Anastatus disparis
GCCGTCTGGATCTGCTGGAAGACTCTGTCCGAAGAATGGAAGGTGACGTCGTCGTCGCAGGAGACTTTAACGCGAAAGCGTTAGAGTGGGGAATGCCACTGCAGGACAGCAGAGGAGGATACATCATGGAGATGGCAGACAGACTCGGCCTAACAGTGCTAAACACCGGAAGCACTCCAACATTCAGACGAGGAGCTAGCGGTACGATTCCTGACGTATCCTTCGCATCAGAAAATCTTTCACGTAAAGTGTCAGATTGGAAGGTGCTGGAGACATACAATGGAAGTGACCACCAGTACATCACATTTCAAATCCATGATGGATCCCAATCATCGAGGCGAAATGTCGCTAGACCAGTCAGATGGAACGTTGCCAAGCTGGACTCTGAGAAACTTGTCCAAGTACTGCAGCAAGGATCACACTATCTACCGGACGCGACAACTGCCACCGGAAACGCCGACGCTGCAGAGGTTCTCGTAAAAGAGACGATGAGTCTCATTCACAGAGCCTGTGATGCATCTATGCCGCGCAAGGGATCGCGACATCATAAGCGTCCAGCGTATTGGTGGAATGACGAAATCGCTAGAACGAGGTCAGAAGCTCTTAGTCTCAGAAGATCATCACAGAGAGCAAGAAAGAAGAACTCACCAGCAGCAGATCTTTTGTCTGCGCAATACAGAGACGTGCATAAAAAGCTTCGTAAGAAGATCAATCGAAGCAAAGCACAATGCTGGAAAGACCTGAGCGAAGACGTCAACAGAGAGGTGTGGGGCTTGGCCTACAAGATCGTGACCAAGAAGCTTAACGCCGCCCCCACGTTGCCATTCGAAGAAGAGACCATGGCGAACATCGTAAACCACTTGTTCCCTACGCATCCACCACTCGAAGAACAGGAGAATACAGGAGAACCAGAAGAGATCCCGCTCTTTACAAGCGGAGAGCTACAGATAGCTGCAAGAATGATGAAGAACAATAAGGCACCTGGGCCTGACGGAATACCATCCGAGGTCCTTAAATGCATAGCGGTGAAAGCGCCATCTCTCTTGTTGAACATGTACAACGCGTGCCTCCAGACGGGTGTGTTTAGCACTCCCTGGAAGATTGCGCGTCTTGTGCTGATCAACAAAGGAAAGGGAGGTGATCCCCGGCATCCATCGTCCCACAGGCCACTCTGCATGTTGGACGAAGCAGGGAAGCTATACGAGAGGCTGCTTAAACCGCGATTACAAGGAGCTGTACAGGCGGCTGGCGATCTCGCTGACAACCAGTACGGCTTCAGGAAAAAGCGGTCTACCGTAAATGCAGTAGAAGAAGTAGTAAAGGTAGCAAAAGAAGGATGGACTGGGAACCATCATTCCCGTCTTATTGCGTTTCTAGTCATGCTGGATACGAAAAACGCTTTCAACTCAGCAAAATGGCCTGACCTCCTTGCTGCGTTGAAAGAGTTTAATGTACCAGAATACCTTATGCGAGTGATACGAGACTATCTGAGAAACCGTATCCTCCGCTATGAAACAGAAGAAGGCTGGCGTGAAAAAGACCTTAGCGCAGGCGTGGCACAGGGCTCGATCTTCGGCCCAGACTTCTGGAACATCCTGTTCGATGCATTACTCAGACTTGCAATGCCAGATGGGGTGAAAATGTTTGCGTACGCTGATGATGTCGCTTTAGTCATCTCCGCGAAAAACGTAGACATTGCCCAGCACATACTAAACACGGCGATGAGAAGAATTTCCGAGTGGATGGTGAAGCATGGTCTCGAAATAGCGATGGCCAAAACAGAAATCGTGCCCTTAACTTGGAAACACATCAACATCGAGTTTCCCATGACAGTAGGCACAAACGTGGTGCAGACAAGAAGTGAGGTGACGTATCTCGGCATAAAGCTAGATGCAAAACTAACTTTTTTGACGCACCTAAAACACGTCGCTAATAAAGCGATAAAGAAAACGTTGCAGTTAAGTCGTCTTATGGCCAATACCAGCGGCCCGAAATCAAGCAAACGACGACTTTTAATGACAGTCACGACGTCCATCTTATTGTACGGCTCTGAAATATGGGCTAACCAAATGAGAAAAGAGACGCACCGAAGCGTACTATCTTCTGTTCAAAGGAGAGGGGCTCTTAGAGTCACCAGCGCCTATCGCACTGTCTCGGGACCCGCGGTGCTAGTCATCGCAGGAATCATCCCGATCGAATTACAGGCGATGGAACGCAAGCAAACCTATGAACGGAAGAAAACAGAAGATGGAACTGCAATCGTTCAGAAAGAAGAAAGACAGGTGACCATGGAAACCTGGCAAAAAACATGGAATCAGATGGTGAAAGGCCGATGGACACACATGCTCATTAGGGAGCTGGCTCCATGGGTCGATAGAAGATACGGGGAGGTCAACTATTACCTCACCCAGTTCCTTAGTAACCACGGGTATTTCTGCGTTTATCTCAGTAAAATGGGAAAGACCCAGAGCCCGGGCTGCATCTTCTGTTTCGCGGATCGCGACGATGCGTATCATACGTTTTTCGTCTGCCATCAGTGGAACGAAGAAAGACGCCAGGTTGAGAGGATATTCGAAGCGTTAACGCCAGATAACATTATCAGTGAAATGTTGTCAGCCAAAGAAAAGTGGGACGCTATGGCACTATTTGTCGAAAGCGTCCTAAGAAAGAAGAAACCGTTCTTAGATAGGGCAATCGAACTAAGTGCGAATGAGGAGCGGGGAGTCAGGCTTATACCTCACCATAACCTAGAGGCAGTAGCCGGTCCCATAGATTCGGGTGCGGAGGGTGACGACGAGGACTCGTCTTAAGGACGAGAACGAATCGTGCACCCAGGAAATGTTTGAGGAAGCAGCAAAAGCGCCAGCTTTAGCTGTGGTATGAATGAGTGTCGTTGTAAATAAGCGCGAGATTGAATGTTAGTATGAGTCAGACGCGGTAGAGAGGATAGCCCCACAAGAGGCATAAGATCCATCTTAGAACAGGAGAATCAAGACTGAAGAGAAAATTATGGACTGATTTTGCTCCTTTACAGAGCCAGTCCATACCATACCATATATATGCGATCGATTTATGCTCCCCTTTACAGAGCCGATCGCCAGGCAGAAGATAGCCTTTTAAATCATGTTGCTTATTAGGCATAGATCTATATTATTGGAAATCTGTATATTTACAGAAGAAGTCAGAAGGAAAAGGTCCAAAAGACTTAGAACGCGGTGCCACCCTGAAGTAATGTGATAAACAGTTTCCGGGGTGGAACAAACGCCGTGAGTGATGATTGGAGAATCTCTTGCACGTCCAGTGACTGCATTTTTTTGCTATCATTAGACAGGCATGAGGATCGCGTAATTTTAGAGGTTTGCTAGTTTATCTAGAACCCCTCTCAACCGTCTGTACTCTGTTCCCGGATATATCCGAGCCCAGCGAACTGACGGCGGTCTGACAGCAGATTTTATTCGTTCAACCAATGGAAAAAAAAAAAAAAAAAAAAAAAAAAAAAAAAATCATTATTATCATTATTATTATTATTATCATTATTATTATTATTATTATTATCATTATTATTATTATTATCATTATTATTATTATTATTATTATTATTATTATTATTATTATTATTATTATTATTATTATTATTATTATTATTATTATTATTATTATTATTATTATTATTATTATTATTATTATTATTATTATTATTATTATTATTATTATTATTATTATTATTATTATTATTATTATTCCCGATCGGAAATGATAACAGGGCGCCGGCTTGGCCCCAACTAGTTGCAAAGAAAGCCTAACAGGGCCCTCTCTAGGCAAACTGTAGTGAAGGATGACACTTGTTAATTTGTTATTGTTATTGTTATTGTTATTGTTATTGTTATTGTTATTGTTATTGTTATTGTTATTGTTATTGTTATTGTTGTTGTTGTTATGGTTATTGATATTGTTAATGTTATTGTTATTGTTATTGTTATTGTTATTGTTATTGTTATTGTTGGTGTTATTGTTATTGTTATTGTTATTTTTATTATTTTTATTGTTATTGTTATTGTTATTATTATTTTTATTATTATTGTTATTGTTACTGTTGTTGTTGTTGTTATTGTTATTGTTATTGTTATTGTTATTGTTATTGTTATTGTTATTGTTATTGTTATTGTTATTGTTATTGTTATTGTTATTGTTATTGTTATTATTATTGTTATTGTTATTATTATTATTATTCATCCGCATGTTGCTGACCTTGTAAGTGTCCACCTACGATGTGGAGGCGGGGCGGAGGCTTAAGCACGATCCACATATCGCTAGCCATCTTTAGCGATGGCTAAGGATATCTGGATGATCGCGTAGGCAATTCTGCTTCACGGAACTGCCAACTTATTAAAATTTTGTGTTTGTATTTACTAGTCCAATCAATAGAGCAAAAAAATGGCTATTTTAGACATTAATTAAAGGCTTAATGAAACTCATATGGAGTTGTTAAGGGCGATGAAAAAACATACTCTGTATAAAATGTAACCAAAAAAAACGGTAGAAAATGCTCCAGGAGGCTGCAAAGTTGGCCAAAACAGCTTTTTTAATTCTCTGAAGCAACCTATGCATTAAATCGAAAAAAGTAATTAATAAAAGTATTAGAGAATAAAAAAACCTACAATTTGAGTACTGCTGCAATTATTTTCATCAATTAGTTATTGCAAAAAAGCCAAAAAACCATAAAAAATGGCCATTTCTTGAATATCAATTATTTATTGCAAAAATAATTTTTTAAATATTTTCAAACTTTTAAAAGGAAGCCTTCATCAAAACGAACAGAAAGAGAGGTTGCAACAGCAAATTGGTTAATTTGTTGCTGAGATATTCCCTATTATTTATCCCAACGCGTTAAATGTTTATTGCTATAATTTTTTTTTGGCTGAACATATTGAGTTGCATAAGGGCTTAAACTCTTCATGAAGGTTCAAATTTTCATATTTTGTTAAGAGCAAATTAGAAAATTCAATTGCAATATTTTTTATAACGCTTTAAAAAAGAGGGTGTTTTTTTTTTATAAATAAATAAAGCTGGTGCTTTATTTATAACTTTTACGAATTCGCTATTTGAATATTCTTATAGCGGTGTTCGAAACGAAGATTTAAAAAAAAAAAGAACTCTCTAAGGCCAATAGGAGCCGAGATAAGATTTTTTTTTTTAAAATCACAGGGACTTTGTTTATAACAATTAAGAAACGAATCAAGCGTCATTTTGTAGTTGAAGACTTATATTTTAAAAATCTATGATTATATTTTTAAAAATAAGACTTTTTATTATTAAAATTAAAATAATACTAACATACAAATAATAACGTCAAAGACGGAGTCGTGGTGGGGATGCTTATCTTTGCGCGTGAGAAAAATTAACGAAGGACCCCGTCCCAATAAAATTCGTAAAAATTAACCGTATCTCCGAAAATAATGGACCGATTTTGATGTTTTTTTTTGATCTGGGGTATCTTGAAAAATTATCAATATTGGTGCAAATAGTTTTTCAAAATAGGGTATATTTAAATTAAAACAACTGTACCTTTTACGGACACCTTAAACGCAAATAATTGGTGTGGCTCACTAAATCAATATTTTTAAATTTGTAATGTCTTATTTTAAAGCTAAAAAAAAGAACTTGAAAATGAGATATCATGAGTTTCATTACGATTAATATTTACGAAATGCGCGCGGATTAACGTAAATGTTGTAAATGAACTTACCTTATTATTCCTCATAATTATTACATTTGGAACCTGGAGATAAATTTAATTAAAATTTTTACTTTTTCTATATTTTATTAATTATTATAATGAATTTATAGTTTAAATAAATAAAAAAATAATTATTAATAATTGCAAAAACTTTAATAGTAATAATAAAAATTGTTATCTCATTTTTTCTTATTTTTCTTTGTTTTTCATACAAAAAAATATTTGAAATCTTATAATTGCTAGAAATAATAACTTTAATCTATATAATATATGAGAAGCTGTTGCTGAAATTCAATGTTTATTTAAATACAAATTTATATTTTCTGATTACCCTTTGTTTATCGATTTTTTTTGTGTTATTTTAAATATGTTTCTTACATAAAAATCTCAGTAGTTTAACTTTAGAAAATAAAATGAAAATATATTTAATAATGAAAAAATTTTTTGCATGAAAAACAAAGAAAAATAAGAAAAAATGAGATAACAATTTTTATTATTACTATTAAAGTTTTTGCAATTATTAATAATTATTTTTTTATTTATTTAAACTATAAATTCATTATAATAATTAGTTAAAATATAGAAAAAGTAAAAATTTTAATTAAATTTATCTCCAGGTTCCAAATGTAATAATTATGAGGAATAATAAGGTAAGTTCATTTACAACATTTACGTTAATCCACGCGCATTTCGTAAATATTAATCGTAATGAAACTCATGATATCTCATTTTAAAGTTCTTTTTTTAGCTTTAAAATGAGATATTACACATTTAAAAATATTGATTTAGTGAGCCACACCAATTATTTGCGTTTAAGGTGTCCGTAATAGGTACAGTTGTTTTAATTTAAATATACCCTATTTTGAAAAACTATTTGCACCAATATTGATAATTTTTCAAGATACCCCAGATTAAAAAAAAACATCAAAATCGGTCCATTATTTTCGGAGATACGGTTAATTTTACGAATTTTATTGGGACGGGGTCCTTCGTTAATTTTTCTCACGCGCAAAGATAAGCATCCCCACCACGACTCCGACTTTGACGTTATTATTTGTATGTTAGTATTATTTTAATTTTAATAATAAAGAGTCTTATTTTTAAAAATATAATCATAGATTTTTAAAATATAAGTCTTCAACTACAAAATGACGCTTGATTCGTTTCTTAATTGTTATAAACAAAGTGCCTGTGATTTAAAAAAAAAAATCTTATCTCGGCTCCTATTGGCCTTAGAGAGTTCTTTTTTTTTTTAAATCTTCGTTTCGAACACCGCTATAAGAATATTCAAATAGCGAATTCGTAAAAGTTATAAATAAAGCAACAGCTTTATTTATTTATAAAAAAAACACCCTCTTTTTAAAGCGTTATAAAAAATATTGCAATTGAATTTTCTAATTTTCTCTTAACAAAATATGAAAATTTGAACCTTCATGAAGAGTTTAAGCCCTTATGCAACTCAATATGTTCAGCCAAAAAAAAATTATAGCAATAAACATTTAACGCGTTGGGATAAATAATAGGGAATATCTCAGCAACAAATTAACCAATTTGCTGTTGCAACCTCTCTTTCTGTTCGTTTTGATGAAGGCTTCCTTTTAAAAGTTTAAAAATATTTAAAAAATTATTTTTGCAATAAATAATTGATATTCAAGAAATGGCCATTTTTGATGGTTTTTTGGCTTTTTTGCAATAACTAATTGATGAAAATAATTGCAGCAGTACTCAAATTGTAGGTTTTTTTATTCTCTAATACTTTTATTAATTACTTTTTTCGATTTAATGCATAGGTTGCTTCAGAGAATTAAAAAAGCTGTTTTGGCCAACTTTGCAGCCTCCTGGAGCATTTTCTACCGTTTTTTTTGGTTACATTTTATACAGAGTATGTTTTTTCATCACCCTTAACAACTCCATATAAGTTTCATTCAGCCTTTAATTAATGTCCTCAAAATGTCTTTATTGATTGGACTATACGTGTACTAAGAAGCAACACAGTATAAATGGATGTATGAATGAGCTGCGGCTGCCGGCCAATGGATATTCCCGTCAGACTACGGGGGTTGTGCGTTAGTGGTGACTTGCTGACCTCTGTTTAGTAATAAGGGTAAAAGTTATTCCCCTCTCCGGCGAAAGTCGTGACGGGCAAAGGTCCCGTGAAACCACATGGCGGCTAGGAGCTTCTACGTACTTCTACTAACGTTACCAGAGCCCATGAAGGGGTTGAAGTTGGTCTGTACAGGCGCAGGTACGAAGGATTACCTGGTCAGTATTTCCTTATACTGAGTCCGCTCAGGAGAACTGCGGAACGTCTAGCCTGAAGTTTAGGGCCTGGCGCGGCACGGATCAGACGTCGCCCACTCAATAGGGATGACGTAAAACCTATAGCGTCAACATGGCGCGGACCTAACCCGTAACATCTTTCTTAGAATCACTAGGTGTCGCTAGGGTTGACCACCCGAAAACCGCTTCTCGGCTGCGGCACCCATAAATAGGGCACCTAACAGGCGGGGATAGTGGCTCCAATGCGTCTGGGGCTCCCATGATGGGCGAACTGTCTTAAGCCAAGTATACGTTGTAATATGTTAAATTCAGAAAAACCACAAACCCAAAACCAAACAGAAGCGGCTAGTAATAGCGTGAACAATAACAAAGGCCAGATGTCGCAGGCTGATCCCCCAAAGAAGTCAGGGGTAGAGATCGCCTGCTTGACAATTGAAGAAAGATCCCAAAGAATGAATGAGATCTTTATGCTCATGCAGGCAGCTGTTAGGTCCATGCCTAACATGAACTCGAAAGTGAAGGATAACCTGCCAGAACTGATTGAGCACGTAGATGCTCTTAAGAGGGAACATTCTTGTTTGCTTGCGGCAAGAACGGAAACCGATCAGATGTAAGTAACCGAAACGCCCCAGGCAAGCACCGCAGCCAAACGGCCCAGAGAAGAAGACTCGCTCGATTCAGGAAGCAATTCCGATCCGCGAGCTCTTCTTAAGAAGGGCCGAGCTGCGGGAGAAGAGGACGAGCACTTTGAGATCGTCCAGAGTCGCAAAGATGTTAAGGCTGCTAAGAAACAAAATAAGCTGCAGCTGCAACAACAAACACAGCAGCAGCAGCAACGAGCGATACAACAACAGCAGCGACCGCAGCAGCCCAACATCAAACCACCAGCGGCCAGAACATCGGCCAAAGTGACAGAGGAGCCCGCAGAGCAGCTGCCAAAAAAGAAGAAGAAAAGGAGGAGGAAGGCCAAGAAGCGGTCTGCTGCCGTCCTTATAAGACCAGAATAAGGTAAGACCTACAGCGACGTCCTGCAGAACATCCGGCAGGATTTGATCGCTGAGAGCCCAACGACCAACATCAGAGGAATTAGGAAGACCAGAGCCGGAGATGTCCTGATTGAGTTGGGCTCCACTAAGGGTCTAGAGACATTCAATGCTTTCCTCAAAAGGACGGTAGGCGAAACGGGAATTGTCAAAGAGATGTGCCTGAAAGAAACGGTCGAGATAAGGGACATCGACTGCTTAGCTTCAGTAGAAGAAGTAAAGACTGCTGTAAAAGCTGTTTTTACCGAAGGCCAACAGGAAGTAGGGGAGTTTAGCGTCTCACTGATCAACCCCAACAGCAGAGAGCTCCGCTTGGCCATTGTAGAGATGGAACAAGACCAAGCGGCGTTCCTGCTCTTTAGAACTAGGATAAAGATCGGTTACACCAGCTGCCGAATCAGAAGTTGGCAAAGGGTTCAGCGCTGTTTTAGGTGCCTGAACTACGGTCACCAGGCGCGTGACTGCCGAGGACCTGACCGTAGCAAGATGTGCTACAAGTGTGGAAAAGAGGGCCACAAGAGATCGACCTGCAAGGTTACCGATACTCAGTGCATACTATGTACTGAGCGCGAAGTAGACCCAGCAGAGCGGAAACACATCCCCGGGTCAGGTCAGTGCAAAGTCTTTCGCGAGACTCTAGACCGATTCAAAAAACAACGCTAATGATGGGCCGCATAACGGTCCTTCAAGCCAACTTACACAGAAGTGACGTAGCCAACAGCCTGTTGACTCAAATCAAATTTGAGACAAATGCCGATGTGCTACTGATAAGCGAGTAGTACACAAACTGGACCGTTAAGACCTGGTTTAAAGATAAGCTTGGCACTGCAGCGATCTACGTAGACCCAAATAACATCAGAGTAGACGCAGATGGAGCTGGAAAAGGCTTCGTATGGGTCAAAAGCAGAAACGTTACATTTGTGAGCTGTTATTTTACATCAAACACAACAGCAGACATGTTTAGGCGACGTCTGGATCTGCTGGAAGACTCTGTCCTCAGAATGGAAGGCGACGTCGTCGTCGCAGGAGACTTTAACGCGAAAGCGTTGGAGTGGGGAATGCCACTGGAGGACAGCAGAGGAGAATACATCATGGAGATGGCAGACAGACTCGGCCTAACAGTGCTAAACATCGGAAGCACTACAACATTCAGACGAGGGGCTAGCGGTACGATTCCTGACGTATCTTTCGCATCAGAAAATCTTTCACCTAAGGTGTCAGATTGGAAAGTGCTGGAGACATACAATGGAAGTGACCACCAGTACATCACATTTCAAATCCAAGATAGATCCCAATCATCGAGGCGAGATGTGGCTACGCCAGTCAGATGGAACGTTGCCAAGCTGGACTCTGAGAAACTTGTCCAAGTACTGCAGCAAGGATTCGACAACCTACCGGATGCGACAATTGCCACTGAAAACGCCAACGCTGCGGAGGTTTTCGTGAAAGAGACGATGAGTCTCATTCACAAAGCCTGTGATGCATCTATGCCGCGCAAGGGATCGCAAAATCATAAGCGTCCAGCGTATTGGTGGAACGACGAAATCGCAAGAACCAGGTCAGAAGCTCTCAGCCTCAAAAGATCATCACAGAGAGCAAGAAAGAAGAACTCACCAGAAGCAGATCTTTTGTCTGCACAATACAGAGACGTGCATAGACAGCTTCGTAAGAAGATCAATCGAAGCAAAGCACAATGCTGGAAGGACCTGAGCGAAGACGTCAACAAAGAGGTATGGGGAATGGCTTATAAGATAGTGACGAAAAAGCTCTGCGCTTCCCCTACGTTGCCATTCGAAGAAGAGACCATAGCGAACATCGTTCACCACCTGTTCCCTACACATCCACCGCTCAAAGAACAGGAGAATGCAGAAGAACCTGAAGAAATCCCGCTCTTTACAAGCGGAGATTTACAGATCGCTGCAAGAATGATGAAGAACAAAAAGGCACCTGGCCCTGACGGAATACCATCCGAAGTCCTTAAATGCATAGCGGTGAAAGCGCCATCTCTCTTGTTGAACATGTACAATGCGTGCCTCCAGACGGGTGTGTTTAGCACTCCCTGGAAGGTTGCACGTCTTGTGCTGATCAACAAAGGAAAGGGAGGTGATCTCCGGCACCCATCGTCCTACAGGCCACTGTGCATGTTGGACGAAGCAGGGAAGCTATTCGAGAGGCTGCTAAAACCGCGATTACAAGGAGCCGTGCAGGCGGCGGGCGATCTCGCCGACAACCAGTACGGCTCTAGGAAAAAGCGGTCTACCGTTAATGCAGTAGAAGAGGTAGTGAATGTAGCGAGAGAAGCATGGACTGGAAACCATCATTCCCGTCTTATCGCGTTCCTCGTCATGTTGGATACGAAAAACGCTTTCAACTCAGCAGGATGGCCTGACATCCTTGCTGCGTTGAAAGAGTTTAATGTACCAGAATACCTTATGCGAGTGATACGTGACTACCTAAAAAACCGTATCCTCCGCTATGAGACAGAAGAAGGCTGGCATGAAAAGGACCTCAGCGCAGGCGTTGCACAGAGGTCAATATTCGGCCCAGACTTTTGGAACATTCTGTTCGATGCATTGCTCAGACTTGAAATGCCGGATGGGGTGAAAATGTTCGCGTACGCCGATGATATCGCTTTAGTCATCACCGCGAAAAACGCAAAAATTGCGCAGCACATACTGAATACGGCGATGAGAAGAATCTCCGAATGGATGGTGAAACGTGGACTCGTATTAGCGATGGCCAAGACAGAAATAGTGCCCTTAACCTGGAGACACATTAACATCGAATTTCCCATAACAGTAGGCACAAACGAACTGGCTCCATGGGTTGAAAGAAAGCACGAGGAGGTAAACTATTACCTTACCCAGTTTCTCAGTGACCAAGGGTATTTCTGCTCCTATCTCAGTAAAATGGGAAAGGCTCAGGACCCGGGCTGCATCTTCTGTTTTGCTGATCGCGACGATGCGTATCATACGTTTTTCGTCTGCCATTGGTGGAACGGAGAAAGACGCCAGGTCGAGAAAATAGTCGGACGACTAATGCCAGAGACAATTATTTGCGAAATGATCTCGGCTGAAGAAAAATGGGATGCTATGACAGTTTTTGTCGAAAGCGTCCTTAGACAGAAGAAAACGTATTTAGACAGGGAAATTGATCAAAGTACGAATGATACCACGGGAGCCATGCTAACGTTTCCACATGACCAAGAAACATTAGCCGGTCCCATAGATTCGGGGTACGAGGGTGACGACGAGGATTCCTTTTAAATAAGAAAATCAAATCGTGCACCATATAAATGTGTGAAAATGCGTTAAAGCAAGATTTTGCTGATGTGTGACTGTCGCGGGAGGTTAGTGTACCAGCGGGTTCGCTCCCTCCACATACGTAAATATACCGCGCGCGTCCGAGAGTGAGTGTGAGTCAGACGCGATAGATAGGCTAGCCCCACGTGGGGCATAAGACCAATTCTAGTCCACGAGAAATAAGACTGATGTAGGAAGGACTGATTTTGCTCCCCTTTACAGAGCCAGTCCTCTAGGTAGATGTTGCCTTCCTGATTATGCGATCGACTAAAGTATGGATGTCTTGATGGGAAACAATGCCGACCCTCCTGGAGCGTCCCTTTGCACTCCCAAGGAATGTATGTCGTGTGAGAGAGTCACCGGACTTTACTCCAAAACCTGAGTTTTTCTTCACGTGCGTGACTATGCATGCATGTGAGAATGAAACGCGTTAGATTTATTTTTTATACACCTTGTAGGTTAAGGAAACGAATCTAGTCAAATATCAAAGAAACCAGGAGAAAAAGATCTAAAACGATCAAAGACCGGCGCCACCCTGAAGTAATGTGATAAACAGATCCCGGGGTGGGAAAACGCCCTAAGTGGTCTAGTTAGAGTATCCCTTCCCCAACAAATGACTTGTCATTCGTGGGTAAGGGGAATGCGATTTTCAGAGGGTCGCTAGACGTGAACTAGTAACCCCTCACAAACCGTGGTTTTTCTTCCGCCTGTATCTTTTTCCAGGCCCAAGAAACTCCCGGCAGTCTGTTTGCAAATTTTTATCGTCACACTAACTCAAATTAAAGGCAAAAAAAAAAAAAAAATTATTATTATTATTATTATCATTATCATTATCATTATCATTATCGTTATCGTTATCGTTATCGTTATCGTTATCTTTATCATTATCATTATCATTATCATTATCATTATCATTATCATTATCTTTATCATTATCATTATCATTATCATTATCATTATCATTATCATTATCATTATCATTATCATTATCATTATCATTATCATTATCATTATCATTATCATTATCATTATCATTATCATTATCATTATCATTATCATTATCATTATCATTATCATTATCATTATCATTATCATTATCATTATCATTATCATTATCATTTATCAATATTATTATTATTATTATTATTATTGTTATTGTTATTGTTATTGTTATTGTTATTGTTATTGTTGTTGTTGTTATTATTATTATTATTATTATTGATATTACACAATAATAGAATTTTTTAATGATGCTATAAAAAACTCATTTTTTTTTAATGCTAAGTGTCCAAGCTTTACATGTATTTCTTCACTTATTAAGATATCGGTATAATGAATTTTATATTTTATAATTGTAATCTACTTATCATTTTATTTATTAAAAATATGTAAACTTTTTTGTTTAGGAAATAATTTTAATAATAAATTGAAATATTTATTTCTATATTCAAAATTATCAATTCTTTTAATTATTTTATAATTCTTTGAATTCATTTTTATTATTTTTTCATAAAAAAAAAGAATATTATATTTCATAATTATTTTATAAAATTGATAAAGTAACAATAAATACTATATTTATAATTCTACACTTTCAATAATTATTGAAATGTATTTTACATATCCTAAATCATAAAGTATAAAAAATTTAAAGTATTAATCTAATAACTTCGTACTTTTTTTTATATCTTTTATAATTTTGTATGTACTTTTATTTATGTAAGCAATAATTTTTTTGTAAATTATTAATAGGAATTCAAAAAATTATTATACGTACATATAAAAAATTATAAAATTCTATATGAAGAAATGCCCATTTTTCCTAATTTATAATGAAATAGCACCCTTATTTCATGATCATGATGGGCCCCCATGATTTTGTAGCCCCGGGTCCCAGGTAGTGTTAGACCGGCCCTGATTTTAAATAATATTAATTTATTATGAATATATATTATATAAATAATAAATATTTTAAAAAATTAAATCATTTTTCCGTAAAAGAAGAAATTCTGATTTTTCTTTACTGATCGTTAAAAATCAAATCAAACTAAACACATAATTAATTAAAGAACTAAAGAATAGATTGTTCAGTATCGAGTTTGAAACGATATAAACATTTTAGATATAATGCACGCATGTATATAAATATATATAAACTATATATAGATATGAAGCGCGTGTTAAAAGAGAAAAATTAAAATGCTAATAATTCTTTTCTCATTATCCGAAAGTTAACAAAAATTGAACTGTGCTGTATTTGAATAAAAATCTACTTATGTGCTCAATCTCAGATTTTTTTGAACCGTAAATCCCTTAACTCAGGTACTACCTTAAGAGAACGCTTATGAAAATTTGGATAAAGAGATTTTATTTAGTATGAAAATAAACAAAATACTGTTTCTCATATTTTATTATGTACTCTGTTTTTTATAAACAATTTTTATAAACAATAAGAAAGTTTTAATTATTTAGAAAAAACATAATTTTTTTAAATTATTTCTTTGCTTATTCTAAGCATAAAATTTTCTTATTTATTTTTTTGTACAACTACTTTTGGAGAAAAAATTATCAATATTGAAAGAAACAAAATTAGAAATTATTTGGCTTAAAAAATAATGGTTGTACGAGAAAATAACAGAAAAGTTTTCCGGCTTGAAATGTATTAAAGAATCGAAAAAAAATTTTATTTTAAAAATAGTTTATTTATAATTATTTATTTATTGGATTTAAAACAAAAACGTTTTATGCACATACTATTTGTATTGGATCCGTTTAACATAATAGAAATATATTTTGCAAATTGCATTTTGTCAGAAAAAATGATTTTTATGAATTTAAAAAATTAATCAAAATACATAAAAATCATAAAAAAATGTATAATTTACAAACAAGTATTCGTCAATTTCCTTTTTATATGCCTTTATTGTAAGCCCATTGAATAAAGCACATATGTTTTGAGCACAAAAAGTATTTAAAGAAAAAAACTTTTTTTTACAATTGTAGAAATATTCCAAACTTGAAAAAACAAAATATGAAAAGATTTGTAATCGGTATAAATTTAGAGACACTTTATAAATCCGGCACCTTCTTGCTTTCTTATAGGAAAAGTATTGAATCAATAAAAAAAATTATTTTATATTTTTTCATTAATTTATACATACTTTGACTCAGGGAATAAAAAAAGTGGTTTCTAGGAAATGTCTGCATGTATGTATTCAATACGCCAATTACATTTCGAAAAATACTCTATGGATTTGCTTCAAATTTTGCATAAAATCATCAAATTTTTTGTACGGAATCTGTTGAAAATTGCTTTTCTTAGTGTAGTTTTAAATTTTGAGCCATTTAAAACATTTTTTTTAAAACCTTTTAAGGACGGGACTGGTCGATATTTCGACCACTTAAGTATCGTAATATTTTTGAGTTATTTTGAAGATAATATAATTTTTTGAATATAAAAAATATTATGATGATTGAGTGGTTGAAATATCGATCAGTCTCGTCCTTAAGAGGCGGTCGGGTCTATTCGCCGCTACATATAGGGTGGCGCTGCGGTCAGGTGAGAGAAATCTATTAAATATTTTTTATACAGCTATTTACAATTTTCTGAGACGACAATATACTTTTAAGAGGCGGCCGTATAGTTCTGTCCTTGTCTAATCTAAATTTTCGTTATAATTGCTAAACTAAATATTTTTATACAAAAGTAAGGGCAGAGCCCAATAGATTTAGGGATGAACATGCGATTCTATTCTATGAAAAAATATAAAATTTTCATTAGTTTTCGAGTTAAGTCTGAAACGGAACAAGAGTTGAACACTTCAATCAAATTTAACTCTTTTTCCGTTTCAGACTTCACTCGAAAACTAATGAAAATTTTATATTTTTTCGTAGAATAGAATCGTCTGCTCATCCTTAAATCTTTTGGGCTCTGCCCTTACTTTTGTATAAAAATATTTAATTTAGTTAGAATAACGAAAATTTAGATTAGACAAGGACAGAACTATACGGCCTCCTCTTAATGTTGTCATTTCCTCTAGCCATCTATATGTAGAATAATTATTAATACTTATCTTGTTTGAAAAGTCTGAAATATTGTTATAAAGCGAAAAATGCGATGCAACGTAGGACCGATGTAAACATGCGTGCACCTTCCCTTAGTGCGACAGAGAGAGCAATACTAAAGAATGATGTATGCTAATGTTTACGTCGGCTCTACCTCGCGCCGCATTTTTCGCTTTATAACAATATTTTAGACTTTTCAAACAAAATTAATATTAATAATTATTCTACATATATATGGCTAGAGGAAATGACAAGATTAAAAGTATATTATTGTTTCAGTAAATTTTAAATTGCTATATAAAAAATATTTTATATTTTTCTCTCACCTGACCGCAGCGCCACCAAGCGGCAAATGGTTCCGACCGCCTCTTAAAGGTCGATTTTTACGTTTACTCGATGAATTGGCTTTGAAATTTGTATGGGAATCATTGAATTATTTGCAACTGCCAAAGGAAGGATAACTTTTGAAAACCGAGTTTTTTAGAGTAGTTTCCATTTTAGAGAATTTTAAAAATTTAGAAACAAATAATCATTTTTTTTGTATTTTACGCAAACTACTCGATAGATATGCTCTAAAATTTTTATACGAGTTATTCGCTACTGTTTTTATAAAACAAGCTTTTGAAAAATAATTTTTTTAGCGCAGCTCTTTGATCACTTCTGATTTCTGATTTAACGTTCTCACTAACTCTTTTCTTTCTTCCTCACTTCCTCTCTTTCCATAGATCTCACTCTGATACTCATTCTTAAACTGTTTTGATTTATCCCTTTCTCTCTTTTCCTATTTTCTAATTATTTTCTCGCAGTTACTCGGACATTCTTTACCTTCTTAATTGTTCTTTAATAGAAATAATGTTTTTACATTCAAATCACATTTTAAAATAAAAAATCAAATTACTCTAACTCAATGAGCTCTATGAGAAGATATTACGCCAAAGCACTTAGCAGCGTTTTTCTTGTAAAGAGTACATTCAAATTTATGTAATTTGTTCGAAAAAGTTTATTAAAATGTAGTCTCTACGAAATTTTTCGTCATTTGAAACAATGCTTCGAAAGTTATAGGCTTATAAAAAAATTTAATCAAGTAAAAACATCTTATTTTTAGCATTTTTGCTATTTTTCTTCGTTCTTTTTATATCTCGTCAATAAAAAAAAATTGAACACTACTTTTTTAATTATGTTGTTACTTGTTAACGGCATGTCGGAGCTGCAGCAATTGAGTTTTGCTTTTTTTATTTTATCAATATCTTTTTAAATTCATAAATTAAACAAATATAATGACTTGTCCGCACTAAAGCTATATTAGTACAATAATTTTTGTTAAAATAAAAAATCATTTGGACTTGTTATTTTTTTATGAGCT
Organism: Anastatus disparis; assembly: GCA_017163975.1. Lineage (NCBI taxonomy): Eukaryota > Metazoa > Arthropoda > Insecta > Hymenoptera > Eupelmidae > Anastatus > Anastatus disparis. Next base: position 30,291 of record JAFFSR010000078.1, read on the forward strand.
TTGATTGGAAATTAGATATTAAACTCGACAAACCTAACCTTAAAATACGATACATTGAAAGTTTTTATTATAACTTTGTACGTATAATATTTTGGTGGATTTCTTGGGTTGTCCGCACTAGAGTTTAATCTTACAAATTTTTTCTTTGTAGTAAAAAAACTCGATTAAACGCATCGTTTATTCATAAGTTAGGATTGGAAATATTATTAGAAGGCGGACAGCTTCATCATGCTCTTAAGAGCATAAATGTATCGTATTTTAAGGTTAGGTTTGTCGAGTTAAATATCTAATTTCCAATCAAAGCTCATAAAAAAATAACAAGTCCAAATGATTTTTTATTTTAACAAAAATGATTGTACTAATATAGCTTTAGTGCGGACAAGTCATTATATTTGTTTAATTTATGGATTTAAAAAGATATTGATGAAATAAAAAAAGCAAAACTCAATTGCTGCAGCTCCGACATGCCGTTAAGTATATCGAAAGATTACTAGATTAAAGAAATATTATTGATTTAATCTAATATTACAGCAGAGTCGGTAAATTTAAAAGTTTCTGCTATTTGCTCAAAGTTTTTTGTATGGTGTGTTAGACAGTCTAGCCTAATATAATGTGTTAAACGGGAACCGGGTTAGCCTCCGTCGATATGACCATATAAAAAAGGTTAACATACAGAGGACAATATCCTCATATTTTGTTAAATTCTCAATTCAAATTGTTCATTATGGTATTAATAAAATAATTTGCATAGACAGATTTCCACACTACGCCAATGGGGTACTGTCACAGCGCGTTGGTTTTTAATTTTTTTTACATTATTATATGAATTAATAATTACAAATTTTATAGAATTTTATGGTATGATAAAATTATATATTATTATCTTAAATTAAATCATATAAACATTAATAACATAAAACGTGGTACCGTCGCCAATAGACCTACAACCCTCTAAAATCCAGGCTAGTGATCCAGGTTCACTTCTTGGATTGAAAAGGGCAACTACGTAAATATCAGAGTTTGAATACAACCGTTTTTAACATTGTTAAAAATAAATGTATCCAAACACTGACGAGAACAGAAAACCACAGGCCCGCATCCTATTAAAAAAAATTAGACGAGAAAGAGAATATATATATATATATATATATATTGATTTCACGTTCATATAATTATTTTTAATAGACCCCTTCTGCTCTTACCTGGCTCGACCTATACTACACACTCAATGTAAGAAGAAATGAAATAAATTGCTAATTAACTTGTACAATATTTATGTATATACCTTATTTGTGTATATTCATAAATATTCATCAAATAAATATTACACAATTTATTCAAATCTTATTATGATGGGTGTGCATCAAAATAATCATATAAATGTATCCATGTTAAAAAAAAGAGTTATCAAAATAAAAAAAATTTTATTTAGTAATAATTATCTTTTTTTTAACAGAATATGTGAATCTAAAATAGTATTTCATCATACCATGTAAATAATAGTATAAGAATTCACTGTACTAATTTATATGATTATTTTTTATAATCCTGTAATTGGCTATTTAATATGACACGAAATGTTATAAACACATATACTACCATGCAATTCAAATAAAACAAATTATTACAAGCATCAAATAATCATAAAAAAAAATAATTTTGTGATATTTTTCATTTAAATTATAATTACAATACTAATTACTAAATTTACAATTTTTGAAAATATTTTATTAAATATTTAAGTTTATTTAACGAAACGAATAATTAATAAAATGTGCAAAATTTAACATGTTTTTTATAGATTTAAATTGATAATAATTGAATTAATCTAAAATAAAACTAAAATACTTATATTGAATTTACTTTTTAAATTAATAACAATTAAATATATCCATAATGTAACTTAAATACTTATGTTGAATATACTTTAAATACTTACTAAATCATTTATTATTCTAAAATTGCATTATAAATGTACTATTGAAAAATATCACTGGAACACGGATAGATGTCTTAGCGAACTGCCAACCAAGAGGGGAGGTATACAGTCCGCTCATACTCAGCGGCAAACAGTAATACATATGTTGGCGTTTTGAATGCCAAAAGTTACTTATGAGTTGCGCGCGCACGGCTGGCTGATATCGGTTGGCTTTTAAAACGCCAACATTTGTTTTTCTGTCTCCCGTAAACTTGTAGTATACTGCGCCCTCACGCTTTGGCATACAGCATACGAAAAGTTCTCTCAGTGAAGGTATATTTACATAATACATTTCAATATCTAATGTAATATATAGTATTATGACGACACAGTAAACAAAAACAATAGCCACTAACAACAATTGAATCAACGAACAAACAATTTATGAAAACAAAATATTCTTTACAATAAAATGAGTAAGAGCTAAGTGAAATATTAACGAATATGTTACGAATGTAATTAAATTACATTATAAGAAGAATAAGTTAAATAAAATTATTCATAAATAAGTTTAATAAAATGACATAATGATTCATTCATGATTCAATTTTCTGCAATTTTCGATTAGGCTTATCATTAGCAATTCCACATCTGTTATATTTTTTAGCATCCCGCATATCACGATTAATCCATTTTAATTTATAAAATATGTGCACTCTAACAAAAAATTTAATCATACCCTGATAGCACAACTTTTTCAATTCTTGTGCAATTCTGCTGCAATTTCTCTGCCCGTCAGCAAAACTACAGCAGATCTTAACTAACATGCTTCCCATTTCAACTATATTTCTGCACTAAGACGATTGCATCAGGCTCTAAGCATCATAATTACGTTAGAATTATGCAAGCTTTAGTGCACTTACAAGAGGATTTCCAACTGCACTGGAACTTTCAGCAGAATTGCGACGAAATTGCATTGGAGCACGTACGTGAGACACTGAGCAGCAGAAATAGATTGATTTGTGCAATTAAGCATGCTTAATCTAAATGATTTAATCACGAGCTCGGGCGTCAGAATTGCAGCAGTTTCGTGCATCACATCTTTAGCAGATAAATTGCAACATACTTGCGTCAGACTTGCAGCAGCTTTAATGCACTCATAAGAGGATTTCCAACTGCACTGGAACTTTTAGCAGAATTGCGACGAAATTGCATTCGAGCACGTACGTCAGACACTGAGCAGCAGAATTAGATTGTCTTGTGCAATTAAGCGTGCTTAATCTAAATAATTTGATTACGAGTACGGGCGTCAGAATAGCAGCAGCTTCATGCATGGCATCTTTAGCAGATTAATTGCAACATACTTGCCTTTCATAAGTATGCTGCAATTCTGCTGTAAGCATCCGTGCATCACACGATGTACCTGGCTGCACTTTGTCTGCTGTAACTATACATCAATTCTGCTGCGAAGTGTCAGCTGCACGATGCCTTTCAAAAGTATACTGCAATTCCGCTGCAAGCATCCGTGCATCATACAATGTTCCTGGCTGCGCTTTGTCTGCTGTAAGTATACATCAATTCTGCTGTGAAGTGTCTGCTGCACAATGCCTTTCATAAGTATATTGCAATACTGCTGCAAGCATCCGTGCATTAAATGTTTCTCTAGACTGCACTTCGTCTGCCGTAAGTCTGCTGGACATCTGTTGCAAGTACCTGATGCAATGATCTGACTGCATAACTCTAATAGATTTGGGAAACATGTTATATAAGATCTGCGTACTGATACTTGCGTCAGATTGTGCTACCAGGGTACTTTCACGATGTGACTTGCAGGGATCATCAAATTTAAGTCTGCATTACGTTTCTTTATTGACTTTATAATTTTATTTATCATAAGTTTACTGACATTTTCACGATAACTTATTCTTTCGAACATTTTATCAAACGTTTGCCCAGCGGTTTTAATTACTGAAGTGAATTCATCAGAAGGAACAAAAAGGTTAGCGAGCTGATTGTCATTTTTTGAAGTTACATAAGTTTTAAAAAAAAATCAAAAAGGCTGTACTATTTTCAAAATTTGAATTTGGACGATTTTTACATTTTGGACATTCTGATTTAGAACAACACTTCTTTGCAATGTATCCAGCGACATACTTAATTGCAGTATCTAAAAGAGTAGAAGAGTCAGGATTGAATGAAATTTGATTTAATCTCTCTGATGCATTTTCTGCATTTGAAATACTATTGCTGGAAAATTCTTGTGACTCTAAAATACTATCATTTTCAACATGAGAAGGAATTATAAGAAAATCTTCATTTATAATATTCCCTGCTGTATCTTCTGTTTCTTTACATGATTCACTATCAGTACTTTCAAACGAATCATTCATTTTTGAGTTTGCATCAAGTAAATTAGTATCAGCAGAAAAGTCTGTATTGTTACAATGCTGTTCAATCGGTAAATCAGATTTACTGACATTTTCAGCACAGTTTTCTATAGAAAGTGGCAAATCAGTATTATTCTCTTGTGGAATTGACGACGTTAAATTAGCAGTTATTGAGTACTGTAAATTACATCTTAATTGCATCGCGGTGGGATTTGCATTATGTCCTGAACGGCTTCTCAAAACAGCAAATAAATTTTCTAAGAGATCTTGATTTAAACGCGAAGTTAATAAATAAAGCCCGCCGTTTTCTTTTATATCTTCCCATTGTTTAAGAACGCTGTTAACGGTTAAATAAAAACCTTTGAAACACGGAGGATCAGCTTTATTAGATTTCCGCATTTTGATCCACGGCAAACATAGTTTTAAAAAATTAATAACTTGAGGATTTTGGTCTGATAAAGGGCGTCGTAAAGGATTTTTATATTTCATGCTTATACTATTTAAACAGTCAAACAAATTATTAACATCTTCAACGAAATGCGCAGTCGCTATACAATCCGGATGAGTTAAGGGATCGTTTGGACAAAATTTACCGGCCGTTAAAGCAGCTGACACAGAATGGCTAAAAACTTGAGCAGCTAGGCTAACGTTCATTAATTCGAAAGGGTTTGGATCTAAATGTCGATCGGTGAGTTTAGGCGCAGCTTTGCACGGCTTATTTCTCTCTTTGTCACGTAACTCACGGATCGCTCCCCATGAAACACTATTATCACCCACCATTAATGACCGATTTTTTAACGTGTTACGAAGGCATTTAATTAAATGGGGAGGATCATAATTACGAAAAATTTTCCTGTTATACCGTTCTATGAAAGGTTTTTCTTCGGTTATCTCTAAATTTCTTATAGCCACCGTATTGGGAGATCCTAAATCGCAAACCATAGATTTAATTATAAGGCCCGTTTCTTCAATGCAATCTATTGTATCTAAAATAATATTTGTTAAAGGATCTCCGTGTACACTTGTGGTTGTGGTTGCCTCCAATCATGTTGCCAACCTCTCAGCATGAACACTAGAACACGATTACCAAGTTTCGATGTACGACCATGTTCTCCCAAATTAGTGTACCCTTCGATCATATCCTTTTTACTGTTATAATTTAACCACGTTTTTATGCTCATTTCGTCAAATAATAAAACGCATTCACGTTCTTTAACCGTCATACTTTTGGATTTTAATGATAATAATTCGAATAAATATTTTGTTTTTCCCAGTGTTAAATCTAATTCGTTTACCCACCTCCTAATCTTACTTATAAGGTAAAGCAAACTTTTTTTCGTCACGCAAATAGCAATATGCTTTAGGAGATTTATAAAATAATGATATCGCGAACTGTTTTTCATCGTTTGTCCATTTAATTTGTTTTATGTGCTTGATTTGCATTTTAAAAAATTGTAAAACTTCTTTGTTTAACTTTTCAAAATCTTTAAAATAGGATAATTCCTCTTTATTCTTTTTTAATTGCTTTTCAAGATAAGCGATTTTTTGATTTTGTTTTTTTTATTATACATTGATAATCGTTAATTCTACTTTGCTGTTTAACTACTTTTTTATACGTGGCCTCTTTACGGGAAGGAAATTTATTTTTTTAAATAACAATCTCTTTTTTTAATTTTTTACGAGAAATTTCGCGATTGTTATTACTTGGCTCGTTTTGTGATTCGCGTATTTCATTATTGTCAGAACTGTTATTAAAGTCGTCATCTAGATTAAAAATTTCTTTATTTGAACATGTTGGCTCATTTAAATCAATCATTTCTGGCTCTACATTTTCAATAAGTGGAGGTAACTGTTAATTGATTAATATACTATCTCTAACTGTATTATCAATAGGCATATCAATTTCCGCAGAGCCAACATCTTCATCACTAGTTTCATCAAAATCAATTGTAACCTTATCAATCGGCAAAGCAGTGGCTTTTAACATTCGTTTACCTGATCTGTCAAAGCAGATGTCATCTTCAAGAAAATGTTTTGAACAAATGCATTTATTGTCAAGGGCTGAATCCTGTAAATCGTCTAATTCTAAATTACCTGACCGAAGAATCCATTCTGCTCGTCTAAGAATAAATACTTATCAGTTTCAAAATGAATGGAAGATATACTATTATGAAAAAAAAGACTAAGATATACAAAGAATATTAAACAAATACTGCATTAACGTGTCATGGCATAGAATTAAGTATTTTATATACACTGAGGCGGCATTTCATAATAAGCGAAACACATGCTTTTGCTAAAGTTAATTTTCAAATCTTTTATTTAAAAAAATCTTTATAGAGTAAACTGAGCAATGTAACACATTGTTGAATTACCACATTTATAGCTTTATGAAAAAGAATTGTATGTAAAGTTCAACAATTGTATTTTCAATATTGATTATAAAAAATGATTATAATTTAATGATGAAATAATTATTACAGAATCATTAATTATATATAAAATATATAACGAGTAAAGTAATAGCCGCCGGTCTTTCATTGAACGCCAAATTACGACTGATCAGTCTACCCTAATATTATTAAAATGCAAATAGTTATATTTCATTATGTTAAATTATTTTTATCACTCACTATTATTTAACGCACATGCATAGCTACAAAAAACTGTCGTATTTCCGATACATTGAATTAGATTGAAATATGTTTATTTTGAGAAACTCATTTGTTACCTAAGATTTTATAATATTTAAGGTACAAATATTAAGTATTATAAAGTCTAAAGTTTAATAATATATTACTAAGTACGTATGATCACAATGTATCATAAATCTAGCAGATTGTTACATATATACACAATAAAATAAAATCTATAAATTGTATGGTGATGTGTGTATAGATAAATTGTTATGGGTGAAACGGGTTGACTTACTTGCTTCTACATATTTATAAAATACATATTTTAATAAAATAATTTTGAACGTGTTAAAATATACGAATACGCACTTATCTGATATACGCATATTTATACAGATAGGTATTTGAAGCTTGCATATACTCTAAATATTCATGATTAATGACATTTAAAAAAATTATGTATTAATTGCTTATAAATAATTGTATTATTTTAAATGTCTAAACATATTGTTAAGTAATTAATTAAGCATTGATAAATTCAAATAAATTTTTTTAATTACGAAAATTTGTATTAGTATTAACTTTTATTTGTAATAGATGAAGTCAAAAGATTAGGTGGATGAAAATTAAGATTTTTAGTAAAAAACTACTAAGAAAAGTTAACTACTTGTTTTTAATAGCAATTTCAACAAAAATAAGCTCATTGACCAAATAAGTGAAAAAAATAATTTAAATAAAAATATTTAACTTTTCCTCTTTCTCTGAAAATGGCCTTTATGCTAATAACTTATTTATTAAATAATAATTGTAATGTACTAAAAATTTCATTATAGATTTTAAATAAATTAAAAATATGTGAACTCATCTATGAAATAAAAGATATTTAAAAAATTGATTTAAATCAATATGATCAGAACACTAGCAAGCTTTAATCATGTATATTTTTTGGTAAATAATAAAATATAATAAACGCTACAAGTGCAATAATTCATTATAAATGTACACTGAAAAAAAAACCCGAAGCCAGCGCTGCGAAGTTAATCTGAGCGGTTGCATGCGAACAACATTCGAAGCGAGTGATTACAGAAAATCGTAATGTATGAATGCGTAACCATGTCGCTGTAAATAATTACGACTTTCTGTGTAAACGATTACGCTAATCCGAGCAGAGCGCCACAACTGTGTTGCGAGCACGCTTGCTCCGACTCTCCGGCATCGCGCGTGCAGAAAGCCGAAACCAAGCACTGCGGCAGAGCTGCGAGCTTGCTTGCTCCGACTCTCTGGCATCGCGCGTGCAGAAAGCCGAGACCAAGCACAGCGGCAGAGCTGCGAGCACGCTCTCTTTGACTCTGCGGCATTTCTCATGCAGAAAGCCGAGACCAAGGGTAACAACAGAGTTACAGGCTCGCTCACCATGAATTTCTGAACATTGACGTACCAAAAGCGAGGCCAAACACTCTAAACGTTAAAAATTTACATTTAAAAACGCAAAATTTCTTTTTCTTTTCTTTTTTTGTAAGTTTTAATACTTTATGTGAAGTATAATTTATTTAAGTAAAATTCTATAATATTATAAAAATTAAATTTTATTTCATAAAATTTTGTTTAAAATGTTTCTTAACTTAAAAATTGGTGTGATATTTTACTTTTACCATTATTCGCCTGAGTATATTAAGAGGCGGTCGGGTCTATTCGCCGCTACATATAGGGTGGCGCTGCGGTCAGGTGAGAGAAATCTATTAAATATTTTTTATACAGCTATTTACAATTTTCTGAGACGACAATATACTTTTAATGTTGTCATTTCCTCTAGCCATCTATATGTAGAATAATTATTAATACTTATCTTGTTTGAAAAGTCTGAAATATTGTTATAAAGCGAAAAATGCGATGCAACGTAGGACCGATGTAAACATGCGTGCACCTTCCCTTAGTGCGACAGAGAGAGCAATACTAAAGAATGATGTATGCTAATGTTTACGTCGGCTCTACCTCGCGCCGCATTTTTCGCTTTATAACAATATTTTAGACTTTTCAAACAAAATTAATATTAATAATTATTCTACATATATATGGCTAGAGGAAATGACAAGATTAAAAGTATATTATTGTTTCAGTAAATTTTAAATTGCTATATAAAAAATATTTTATATTTTTCTCTCACCTGACCGCAGCGCCACCAAGCGGCAAATGGTTCCGACCGCCTCTTAATGTAATAATGTAAATTTATAATTTTGATTTATTTTTAATATTTTATTTGTGCGATTATTAGTGCTTTTATACCTTTGAATTGATGTTAACTTTATTTCAATCCTTCTTATTTTTTTTATATTTATAGACTTATTAAGACATATTGAAACTCAGAAAGTTCAAAGTAATTTGAAAAAAAATTCTTTAGGTATTTATAAGTAGTCATTATTGACTTATTCTTTATAAACTATATTATTGTATTGTTACAAATTTCGTATACAAATGGAGTTTGCTTGGCGTTAGAGGGAAGATATTTACTATTGATTTTTGGGTTGTAGTTCCAATTTTAAATTCAATAATTTCAAAAAAGTAGCAGCGTTATTTCTTTTATTTTTTATAAATATTATATATATATAAATATTATATATATATATATATATATATATATAGCTTATTAAATTGCATTTGTTAATTGTTTAAGGTATTTTTAAGAAAATGATATTTATTATAATATTTTATATATAATATTTATTCAATTGAGTAGGGACGAATGTAATTTTATACTTTCTTAAAGTTTATAACGATATAAAAAGTATATACCGGTTCTAAGTATCCCGAGTAACCTTTTCACTTCGGCGTGTAGAGGGCCCGAAGTCGGTGCCGAATCACCCTCAGTGGTACCGAAACTCTTGCCGAATCGTCGCCACAGTGGCACCACATCGGCGTGAGGCGTGGCGGCGAAACGGGGCCCTGAGAGGACAGCCGAATCTAGCTTATAAAATCATAGAATTGAACGTAATTTATGTACAATTATTTATATAAAAAAACATTTGATTTCCAATGGTAACCGATCGATTGATTGTTCAAGCAACTGTCTACTTTTTAAAATAGTTTTCATTAGTGAAAAAAGTTAAGTAATTTGAGTTATTCGAGTTGTTCGAGTAACTCGAGTTATTCAATTGATTCGAATTATTCGAGTAACACTAGTTATTCGAGTTCATATTTTTGTCGAGTACTGATAGTTTCGAGTACTTAACTCGAACTTGAAGAAAAAATTACTCGTCAATCGAGTACTCGCACTTGAAAGCGTACTCGAGTTTCCGTTCCAAGTACTCGAAAAAAATATGAATTACTCGAAGTACTCGAGTACTCGAAAAAATATGAATTTCTCAATTCACTTGGGTACTCGAAAAAATATGAATTAATCAAATAAATCGAATATTCGAAAAAATATAAATTACCTGAGCATTCGAAAAAATATAAATTACTCGAGTATTCGAGAAAATATAAATTACTCGACAAAATATGAAGAACTGGAGTTACTCGAATAACTAGTTAATTGATCAATTATATTATCCGTGGTAATTAGTTCTCATTCCCACGAGAATAATCAGTTTTTTATTATGTTTTTATCAATTGGTTTTAAGTTGTATTTGTCCGTGTATTCGGGCGGAATTTCGGAATCAATTTTTAACGAGTTCAGGTCGAGTCCAAAGAAAATCATTTTTATTAATTCAATCACTCATTTTTAATTTTTAATTAAAAAAAAGTTTTACCACAGCATGAAAATACAATAAAGAATATTTCGAGGTTATGTAAGATACACATCGATATTATGACAAAATCTATACGATTTTCGGCTAGCCATCATAGGACCACGTTCGCCACCACGCCTCACCCATTCGGTCGCCCGACTTCGGAAGCCGAAGGTGGCCCAACTGAGAGAAGTTGGTTGCCATAATAAAAAGGTTACTCGGGATATTTATTAATTCTTTTGTAGCTTTGAAGTAAAATGAGATTTATTAAATTGAAAAGTAAACATATTGATCAAAAACGAACCAAAATTTACAAAATTAAAAAAAATATTATGCTAGATAGATCATTTGAAAGTTATTTACAAAGTTTTATGATTGTAAATGCTATAGTTTTAAAAATAAATGAGTAAAAGTGAAATATATATATATATATATATTAATATATTGATTATTTTAAATTGTTTTTTATAATGTAATAATTATTTATTTGTATAAATTAATTTGTTTTAATTAAATATTATTTTATTTAAAAAAATTCTGATTTTTTTATTAAACTGCCTGTTTCTAAATAAAAAAATTTATAATATTTTTTGTTTTTCTCCATGTTTATTTTTTTTAATTTTATGGTGAATTTTCATCAGTTTTGAAGAGGGTAGTTAGATACGATCTAAAAACATTGGCTACATAATAAAAGTTTTTTTAGCAAAAACATTTTGGTTCGTTTTTGATTAATATGTTTACTTTTCAATTTAATAAATCTCATTTTACTTCAAAGCTACAAAAGAATTAATAAATGTATTTAGAACCGGTATATACTTTTTATATCCTTATAAGCTTTAAGAAAGTATAAAATTACATTCATCTCTACTCAATTGAATAAATATTATATATAAAATATTATAATAAATATCATTTTCTTAAAAATACGTTAAACAATTAACAAATGCAATTTAATAAGCTATATATATATATATATATATATATATATATATATATATAATATTTATATATATATAATATTTATAAAAAATAAAAGAAATAACGCTGCTACTTTTTTGAAATTATTGAATTTAAAATTGGAACTACGACCCAAAAATCAATAGTAAATATCTTCCCTCTAACGCCAAGCAAACTCCATTTGTATACGAAATTTGTAACAATACAATAATATAGTTTATAAAGAATAAGTTAATAATGACTACTTATAAATACCGAAAGTTCAAAGTAATTTTTTCAAATTACTTTGAACTTTTTGAGTTTCAATATGTCTTAATAAGTCTATAAATATAAAAAAAATAAGAAGGATTGAAATAAAGTTAACATCAATTCAAAGGTATAAAAGCACTAATAATCGCACAAATAAAATATTAAAAATAAATCAAAATTATAAATTTACATTATTACATTAATATACTCAGGCGAATAATGGTAAAAGTAAAATATCACATCAATTTTTAAGTTAAAAAACATTTTAAACAAAATTTTATGAAATAAAATTTAATTTTTATAATATTATAGAATTTTACTTAAATAAATTATACTTCACATAAAGAGTTAAAACTTACAAAAAAAGAGAAGAAAAAAAAATTTTGCGTTTTTAAATGTAAATTTTTAACGTTTAGAGTGTTTGGCCTCGCTTTTGGTACGTCAATGTTCAGAAATTCATAGTGAGCGAGCCTGTAACTCTGTTGTTACCCTTGGTCTCGGCTTTCTGCATGAGAAATGCCGCAGAGTCAAAGAGAACGTGCTCGCAGCTCTGCCGCTGTGCTTGGTCTCGGCTTTCTGCACGCGCGATGCCGGAAAGTCGGAGCAAGCAAGCTCGCAGCTCTGCCGCAGTGCTTGGTTTCGGCTTTCTGCACGTGCGATGCCGGAGAGTCGGAGCAAGCGTGCTCGCAACACAGTTGTGGCGCTCTGCTCGGATTAGCGTAATCGTTAACACAGAAAGTCGTAATTATTTACAGCGACATGGTTATGCATTCATACATTACGATTTTCTGTAATCACTCGCTTCGAATGTTGTTCGCATGCAACCGCTCAGATTAACTTCGCAGCGCTGGCTTCGGGTTTTTTTTTCAGTGTAGGATCTCATGTGAAAAAAATGTTCATATAATATATAAAGATTATAAACAAAGTGATATAAACAATTTATATATAGATTTTACATAGCATTGAAAGTATATAATCTTTATATATATTATATATAAGTAAAAAATTTGTATGTATAATAAATTATTTGAAAAAAACTTTTATATATATTTTGTATATTTATTTACTAGAAAATTACAAACAAACATTATTTATTTTTTAATCAATAGTAAAAATATTGTTATAAACTTTTATGATAATTAATTATAAACTTTAAATATAAGTTATAAACTTTAACTATAAGTTATAAACTTTAACTATAAGTTATAAAATTTTTTAACAATCAAATAAGAAAATTATAAATATTTAATCAACTTATGTTAAATGAATTACAACTGATCACAAAAATCTTTTGAAGATTTTAATTCTTGCAATAAAGCTCTGACTGAACTTTTTATTTGTTGCCTACTCTGGACTTCCCATGATTCTTTTTCGCCATATTTTTTGGCATAAGCTGGAAAAATGAAAGAATTATTTAATAACATTTTATAGATAAATAAGAAACAATATATATATATATATTTTTTTAACGTCGCTATACTTATGCTATGCTATTTTCTCTATGCTATTCAGCGACGGAGCTCGTAATTTTGTTTGTGAAAAAACCCATACAGCATGAAAGGACTTTGAAAGAATTCTGAAAGGATTCATAAAAGGACTACAATCTTTCAGAAATATTTCACTGAAAGGATTCCGAAATAATTCTATGTCCGAGGTATTATTCTTTTAAAAATAATACATAAAAATATTTCATAAAGAATTCACAAGTCATTTCAAAATCCTTTCAATGGAAGAATTCTGTAAGGATCCATGAATTCTTTTGGTAATAATTCGTAAGTCTTTTCATACATCTTCCATTGAAAGGATTCTGTAAGAATAATATGAAATATTTTTAAAATATTTCATTGTATTATTTCTAAAAGGAATATACCTCGGACATAGAATTATTACAGAATCCTTTCAATGAAAGAATTCTGTAAGGATCCATGAATTCTTTTGGTAATAATTCGTAAATCTTTTCATACATCTTCCATTGAAAGGATTCTGTAAGAATAATATGAAATATTTTTAAAATATTTCATTGTATTATTTCTAAAAGGAATATACCTCGGACATAGAATTATTACAGAATCCTTTCAATAAAAGAATTCTGTAAGGATCCATGAATTCTTTTGGTAATAATTCTTAAATCTTTTCATACATCTTTCATTGAAAGTATTCTGTAAGAATGATATAAAATATTTTAAAAATATTTCATTGTATTATTTCTGAAAGAAATATACCTCGGACATAGAATTATTACAGAATCCTTTCAATGAAAGAATTCTGTAAGGATCCATGAATTCTTTTAGTAATAATGCATTAATCTTTTTATCTATCTTTAGTTGAGAGACGTGTAAAGTTCTAGAAATTTTATTCTTTCCTGTATTATTAAAGAATCAATTTAGAATCAATACACACACACACACACACACACACACACACACACACACACACACACACACACACACACACACACACACACACACACACACACACACACACACACACACATACACACACACACACACACACACACACACACACACACATATATATATATAACGGATATATGATGATATAATTATTCATAGGATTACGAATAGTTTTACAGCGGTTAAAATCGAAGTTATCATAACACAGACATCGCACGCATAACAATTTATAGTTTCCATTTAAGATTCTTATTTTCCTTATATATGAAACGGGAAGCACTCTTACCGCTTGCGAGAGTAAGAGATACCGCCATCAAGCGGATAAATTATAAACTGATCCCGAAAATATTTCTAAATGATTCTGTTATCTTTCACGTTTTCTTTCATAAAGTCCTTTCAAAGTCCTTTCAGTAAGGATTCATGTAATAACTTTTATTCTTATCATAAGTTATTTCATGAAATATTTCAAAAAGATTTCAAAATTATTTCATGTAAGATTTCTTGAGACTTTACCAAAATATTGCATGAATTATTTCATGAAAGCTTTTTGAATGAATCTTGAAATGATTCGGTGAAAGAATACCTTAGATCATTCCGAAAATCTTTCTAAATTATTTTCTGATTTTAATCGTTAGAAGATTTCTGAGTTCTTTCTTGTTTCCTTTCAAGAAGTCTCTTCAAAGTCCTTTCAGTAAGGATTTATGTAATAACTTTTATTCTCATCATAAGTTATTTCATGAAATATTTCAAAAAGATTTCAAAATTATTTCATGTATGATTTCTTGAGACTTTACCAAAATATTACATGAATTATTTCATAAAAGCTTTTTGAATGAATCTTGAAATGATTCGGTGAAAGAATACCTTAGATCATTCCGAAAATCTTTCTAAATTATTTTCTGATTTTAATCATTGGAAGATTTCTAAGTTATTTCTTGTTTCCTTTCAAGAAGTTCTCTCAAAGTCCTTTCAGTAAGGATTCATGTAATAACTTTTATCGTCATGATAAGTTCTTTCATGAATTATTTCAAAAAGGTTTTAAAATTATTTCATGTAAGATTACTTGAGATTTTACCAAAACCTTGCTTGGAATTATTACATAAAAGCTTTTTGTAAGTATATTGAAATGATTCGTTGAAAGAATACCTTAGATTATTTCAAAAATCTTTCTAAATTATTTCATGACTACAATCTTTGGAAGATTTTTGAGTTATTTCTTGTTTCCTTTCAAGAAGTTCTCTCAAAGTCCTTTCAGTAAGGATTCATGTAATAACTTTTATCGTCATGATAAATTCTTTCATGAATTATTTCAAAAAGGTTTTAAAATTATTTCATGTAAGATTACTTGAAATATTACCAAAACCTTGCTTGGAATTATTACATAAAAGCTTTTTGTAAGTATCTTGAAATGATTCGTTAAGGGGTGTCCTAATACCGGCACAGAGATCTACCTTATCTACATTTAAATTATGCATTTTAATAAAAATTTAACTATTTTTAACTAAAATTTATAGAAGAGGCACATTCTTAACATTCTAAAGAATTTATTGCAACGTCAAAAGACAGAATGAAAGTGAAAATGAAGACAAAAACTGCATAATACGATTATTCATAACTACATTGAAAAGTTAATTGTATTAAGCAGTTTTCGCCTTTATTTTTACCTTTATATTGTCTTTTAACGTTGCAATAAATTCTTTGGCATGTTAAGAATGTGCCTCCTACGAATTTCAGTCACGAATAGTTAAATTTTTATTAAAATTCATAATTTAAATGTAGATAAGGTAGAACTCTATGTCGGTATGAGGATTCCCCTTAAAAGAATACCTTAGATCATTTTGATAATCTTTCTAAATTATTTTATGACTGGAATCTTTGGAAGATTTCTGAGTTATTTCTTGTTTCCTTTCAAGAAGTTTTCTTAAAGTCCTTTTAGTAAGGATTTATGTAATAATTTTTATCGTCATGATAAGTTCTTTCATGAATTATTTCAAAAGGTTTTAAAATTAATTCATGTAAGATTACTTGAAATATTACTAAAACCTTGCTTGGAATTATTACATAAAAACTTTTTGTAACTATCTTGAATTGATTCGTTGAAAAAATACCTTAGATTATTTCGAAAATCTTTCTAAATTATTTCATGACTAGAATCTTTGGAAGATTTTTGAGTTATTTCTTGTTTCCTTTCAAGAAGTTCTTTCAAAGTCCTTTCAGTAAGGATTTATGTAATAACTTTTATTCTCATCATAAGTTATTTCATGAAATATTTCAAAAGGTTTTAAAATCATTTCATGTATGATTTCTTGAGACTTTACCAAAATATTACATGAATTATTTCATAAAAGCTTTTTGAATGAATCTTGAAATGATTCAGTGAAAGAATACCTTAGATCATTCCGAAAATCTTTCTAAATTATTTTCTGATTTTAATCGTTGGAAGATTTCTGAGTTATTTCTTGTTTCCTTTCAAGAAGTTCTCTCAAAGTCCTTTCAGTAAGGATTCATGTAATAACTTTTATCGTCATGATAAGTTCTTTCATGAATTATTTCAAAAGGTTTTAAAATTATTTCATGTAAGATTACTTGAAATATTACTAAAACCTTGCTTGGAATTATTACATAAAAACTTTTTGTAAGTATCTTGAAATGATTCGTTGAAAGAATACCTTAGATGATTTCGAAAATCTTTCTAAATTATTTCATGACTAGAATCTTTGGAAGATTTTTGAGTTATTACTTGTTTCCTTTCAAGAAGTTCTCTCAAAGTCCTTTCAATAAGGATTCATGTAATAACTTTTATCGTCATGATAAGTTCTTTCATGAATTATTTCAAAAAGGTTTTAAAATTATTTCATGTAAGATTACTTGAAATATTACCAAACTTGCTTGGAATTATTGCATAAAAGCTTTTTGTAAGTATCTTGAAATGATTCGTTGAAAGAATACCTTAGATTATTTAAAAAATCTTTCTAAATTATTTCATGACTACAATCTTTGGAAGATTTCTGAGTTATTTCTTGTTTCCTCTCAAGAAGTTCTCTCAAAGTCCTTTCAGTAAGGATTCATGTAATAACTTTTATCGTCATGATAAGTTCTTTCATGAATTATTTCAAAAAGGTTTTAAAATTATTTCATGTAAGATTACTTGAAATATTACCAAAACCTTGCTTGGAATTATTACATAAAAGCTTTTTGTAAGTATCTTGAAATGATTCGTTAAAAGAATACCTTAGATTATTTCGAAAATCTTTCTAAATTATTTCATGACTAGAATCTTTGGAATATTTCTGATTTATTTCTTGTTTCCTTTCAAGAAGTCATTTCAAAGTCCTTTTAGAAAGGATTCGTGTAATATTTCATATTTTAACTTTCATTTCCTTCTTGGTATTATTTTTGTAAAGAATTTGTAATCTTTCTGTGTATTATTTCATAAATTCTTTTCAAAAGAATATGGTTATCTTTTTAAGTCCTTTTTAAATTTTTTCAACGTATTATTACTTGTAATATTTCATGAAATTATTTCGAAATTCTTTCATGCTGTGTGGGAAGTACATGTGATGTACAGTGGCGCTTGTATCGATTGGCCGAGAGCGGGATTTGAACTCAGAACCCTGAGATTACGAATTCAACGCTCTACCTTATGAGCCGCAGACTGACTCCTGATATTTATATACATATATAATATACATATATATATATACATAAGATTTCTTACTGATTATCGTTTCCACTACAACCTGATGCAATCCTGGCCAAGCTTCCTTTGCGCCATCTTTGTTTCCTTTAGGCTTGGATCTAGTCAAAGAACAAGTATTTAGTGCTTGTTCTTTAAAAACTAATTTGAATAAGGCTCGAGCTAATTCAGTAAATTTTTTCGACCTACTAACATAATTAGTTAAATGGAGAGAATTTACAAAATCCCCGTATCCTTTTATTAGTTCCTTTACCTGTAAATAAATATATTTAAAAAAAAAATTATCGTTCATTTTAAAATATTATAGTGAAATTCGTTTACGTTTTCTCCATCTCCAGATGTATATTTTAAAGTTCATTTGTTATCGACATCTTTATTTTCGTCATTTTTAATTTCTTTTAGGTTATTTTCTGATTCTTGTTTTATAACACGCACATTAGATTGATGGACTTTTACTTTTGATGGTGAAATGCAACTCGTATACTGAATTTCTTGAAGCTTAAAACTATCAGCAAAATCGTCATCGGAATCAAGAATTTGTCTCCAAGATCTTTTCCTCGACTTCTAACATAAAAAATTCATTTGTATTATTTTAAAAAAATTTTAAGTATCAGTATGTACAATTTTGTATTTCAGCCAAAATTATTAGAATTTAAAATATGTACCTTAGAGTTATTAGTCTGAATTTCTTCATCTGACCAATCTTTCAGCAAAGAATCCTGTACATAGCTGTTCTTTGAAGTAGAGGGCATCTCTATATTATCGATGATATTAATGCTTCCATCATCAGAAAATGATAATGATTTTTCAAGAGGTGCCTGAAAAAAATTTGAATTTAATCTTCTCTATAAACACTGAATTAAATAAAATATTTTTTTTATTTTTACTATCTAGTATACTATTTAGATTATGATTTTTAAATTACTTACTAATTTTAAAGAGTCCTTAACAGCAGACCGGAGTAGAACCTGATACCGACCGAGTAACAATTGAGTTGTTTGTTATTTACTCAAGTATTAATCGGTGTATCTTCAAAATAAAGGTTGATCGCAATATATATTATTATTATGAATATCTATGCACAAGAAAAAAAAAATCTACCGATTTGTTTTTGAGAAAAGTAAGGAACGCCGAAGTAAAAGATTATGTTTATAATATTTTCGCGTTCCTTACTTTTCTCAAAAACAAAGCGATAGATTTTTTTTTTCTTGTGCATAAATATTTGTAATAATAATATCTATTGCGCTTAACCTTCAATTTGCAGATACACCGATTAATACTTGAGTAAATAACAAAAATGCCAATTAGACAAGGACAGCAAATCCGACCTGCTCTTAATATCATCTGGATCCATTCCGTAAGACCAACGTTTTGAATTATTCAGGTTAGGCTGTATGTGATCATGAATTTGTTATGTATATTTTATAAATTAGATTCTCACTAATATTTTTTTACTTACTAAATTCTGAGTTTTTACTTCATCTTCGGTCAAATCTGTAACCATTCCAAAAGATCTTCGTTTTGATTCATGTAAAGAGTTACTCTGCTGAAATACACAAATAAATTTCTCATTTATATGCATATATTATTTTATAATTTGTATTTAATGTACGTAAATAATTACATTATTATTTATTGATTTTACCAAATTAAAATCACTCAAATTCGTAGCAACTGTAGATTGAGGAGTTTGTGAGACCCGGACATTAGAATTTGAAATTAAGCTTGATTTTATAAAATCAAGTTTCTAAAAATTTTAATAAAATGAGTAGATAGGCTATAGGCATACTGGCACACCCGGATTCTCGCACACCCCCTCTCCTTTTCCAAGTGTGTTAGAATCCGTGTCATTTAAAATACATGTGAATTCCTCCCCCCTGTTTAAAAATGAAAAAGGATAAAACACTTGTCTCCCTCCACTAAGTGTGTTACAATCCGGTCCATTTAAAATACCTATGAGTCTCCCCTTCCTTAAAAAATGTATTGGATACTTATTTTGGGATAGAGAGAAAGGGCTGTCCCTTCTTATTTTTAAAGAAAGGATAGAGCGCCGCCCACAATATGTTCTATTTTGGAGAGCGCAGGAAAATTTTTCCACGCTTAGAAGAGAGGGATAGGGCAGACCTTTTTCACTGCGCTGCCCACTGTGCGTTTTCTTTAACGTTGCATGAAAATTTACCTGCTTTTAGAAGAGAAGGAAAGAGATGTCCTTTATCTCAATGCAGTACACTACGTGTGTGTTCTCTTTTGAGTCGCAGGTGCATGAAAATAATGGATCATGTAACCTGTATAATAAATGAGCAAACTATAAATTTGCCTTCTATTATATATATATAAATATATTTATTTTTTTTAAGTCACTTTGTCATGCCCCGTCTTTTCTTTTTTTTAAAGAAAATCTTTTTTTTTTTTGAGAAGAAGATTTATTGAAAGGGTCAGCTGCCTGTTCTCTTGTTTTTTGAGATAAACAGATATTTATTAAGAGGGTCAGTCGTATTCTTTTTTCATGTTTTAAAAAAAGGAACAAATGCTCGAAAAATATATACGAGACCCCACCTTTGTAAAAAAGAAAATCTTTTTCTATTGAAAAATAACTTTTGTCTGAGGTGTGTGTCAGTTTCCTTAAGGAAAAACAGCTTTTTGGAGGTGGTCGGAAATTTGAAGAACGAAATTTTTTTTTTGAGAGAAAAGTTATTTATTGAAAGAGTCTTTTCTTTAAAAACTATTTTTTCATAACAAGTGTGTGTGTGTGTGAGAAAAAAAGTTATCTTGCAGGTGCATTTATTATAAGATTTACGAGAACCTTTTTTGTAAAAAAGGAGAATTCCTTTTCTTTAACCTTCAGACCGCCGGGATTTGGAAAAATGAAAAGTCGATTTTCCCTATAGAAAAGTGCTTTAGGCCTACTAGGTTAAAAATTATTTTTTCTCATATTAAGTGTGTGTGTGGGAAAAAAGTTATCTTGCAGGTGCATTTATTTTTTCTTTGAATTTACTAAGAAAAAAATTAAGAAAGCTTGATCTATCTCAGGTTTTTAAAAGTATTCTTAAGAAAAAAGATATTTATTGAAGGGATCAATTATTTTCAAAGAAGGATTGCTTATTTCAGAAAATATATACATGACTTCGCTCTTAAAAATGCTCCCTCTTTTTTTAAATTTGTTAGTCACAGGTATATGTATGTTTTTGGAAAAAAACGATATTTATTGCAAGGGTCAGTTCCACGACGATAAAAATTAAAATCTTAGGCGTGTACAAAACTAATGAAGGATGGACTAAATTTTCTCTAAGGGAGGTGACAAATTTTTAAAAGGAAATTTTCACCAATCGTAGGATTTTCATGAAAAACATTGTAAAATAAGTATCCTAATTTTCTGTATAAATACCTCGTTCTAAGCTACATTTCGTCAGTTCGAGGATCATCTTCAACTTTTCCTAACTACAGAAAAAGATTTCGAAGATCAACTTAAAAGAAAATAGAAAAATGGCTCAAGACAAAATTGGAAATATTAAAGCAGTTCAAGATCGCATTAGATGGTTAATAGCAAATGGACCAACATTGCTTATGATGTTGGAACATGTGTCATGGGCGATGCATGCAGTGGATTCCCGTAAGTATGAAATAAAATATAAAAATATTAAAATGATTTTTTTTACATTAATTTTTTCTTTTTCAGTGCCATCACTGCCTCCGATGGCTGCTATGCAGCAGCTATATAATCATCATACACCAGGAACTTCATCAGAGAGTTCCGCTGAAAATAATCAGCAGTCGACACAGCAGTCGACATTACAAATAAATCGGCGGTCGAGGAATCGCAGCTCAAGCTCGAGTTCATCCTCAAGCTCTAGCTCGAGTTCATCCTCGAGCTCTAGCTCGAGTTCATCCTCATCAAGCAGAGGAGCAAAACAGAGCAACAAGGGACAAAAAAGATCAATTAATGATCTTGGACCGATCCCCATGAAGAAAAAAGACGCTAAGTAAATTTATTTTTTTAATGATTTTTTTTTTAAATTTTACATATAATTTTATTTCTAATATTATTTTCTTATTTTTGTTTACAGATGATTCTGAAAACAGACATCGTCATGAAGAGAAATCGGTTCCCTCTACCTCTTCAGGATATAGAGCAACGGAACCAATACCATCAACCTCCTCGGCGGGCCAAGAATTTAAGCAACAAACACCGTCTACTTTAAAAGGTAATTTATTCAAAATAAATAAATAAATTAATAAAATAATCATATTATTTAATTTTTCAATTTTACTTTATAGGAAGCAAAAAAGTTCAGCAAGAAAAAAACCAACTTCAGCACGGGAGTGGATGAAAAAAGTTGGCCGACAGCTTGCTGAAAAAAATAAGAGTTCGGCTACTACCAGCGCGTCATCATCAGCAGACCGACATTCGGCTACAGCGTGCACGCCATCAGCAGCAGGCCGACATTCGACTACAGCGTGCACACCATCAGCAGCAGATCGACATTCGGCTACAGCGTGTATGCCATCAGCAGCAGGCCGACATTCGGCTACAGCGAGCACACCATCAACAGCAGACCGACATTCAGCTACAGCGTGCACACCATCAGCAGCAGTCCGACCTCGTATGCGCGAGGATATAATTATACGCGAGGATATAACTATAATAGAATAGTTATATTTAAAACTTTATATTTTAGTATTTTGTTGTAATACATATATTTATATATTTTTAATGAATATCTATTAGGATTTAAAAAAAAATAAAATAAATAGAAATAATTTGATTCTTCTTTTTTTTCTTTATACTCATATTCCTCCTTTCCAATTCCTTTACAATAAGTAACTTACAACTCTTAATTTTATAGATAATTAAATACAATAATATCATTAATATGAAAACTAAACAGTCAAGTTAATAAAATAAAATAAAGTGTAAATAATACATACAAATTTAGTTAGTACATTAAAATTATGTAACGAAAAATTTATTATTATTGATTTGAATATTTATATCTTTAAGATTACTAACATTAGTTTACAAAGATCATGTAAATTATCTTGTTCGTATTTAATATTAATTAATTTTTTTTTTTTTTTTTTTTTTTTTTTTTTTTAATGAGGATCATAAGAAGGGTTGAGAAAAAACCAGAATTCTGTTTTTTATTTAATTTAATTTATTTCCAATATAACTTTATACATTCATCATTATTAGAAATTTTATCGACTTCATCTTTGGAAAATTTCGCATCTAGGTAATCATGTAACCATGTGCGCATCGAAATAGCATTAATAACAGCGCACATAGGTTTTCGCCTTAAACAGAGGTCGTGGTTGAAACATGTATATCGTGTACAATTCATTATTCTTTCTAATGATGGGCATCCGAAGTCTTCAATGTTGCTGATTGTCCTGAAAATAAAGAGGAGAAGGTAATGTAACTTAAAGTATATACAACACGAAAAATAAAGTATTAATATGGTTAAATACAGTATGTTGAAGTATTAAAATAATTAAAAAAGTATAAAAAAGTATCAAACAAGTATGGAAAAGTATAAAAAAGTATGAAACAAGTATGAAAAAGTATTAAAACAGCAAGAAAAGTATGAAAGTTGAAACATAAATGTATTACTTACACATTTGGTAAAAGATCAGCTAACCATTGCGCTTTCTGCTCACCCTTGACAAATACTTTCTTGGCTCCTTGCGAACAAATTTCAAAAATTTTTTGAAGACGATGGTAAGGTATATCTCCAGAGTTCCATTGTATTCCATGGTGATACTTTTCCAGCCATTGCGATGTACTTTTTTCTTCTTGACTCAATTCTCTCCATGTCATCGGAGGTTTAAAGAGATACGCAGTTGGAAAAGCAGTTTTTCTAAAATTCAGAAAACTGACTTCTTTAAAAATAAAAGAATCCCCAGACATGCCTTGAAATCCTTGTATGTCACAAATATAAACGTTCTCTTCAGAAAATTCTAATATTGCATTTTTAATCATTGCACCATAGTCACGGGTTCTAGCCATCGTACAACTCTGAATTTCTTTCAGCGAGAAGTGATTTGAGAGACTGAATAGGAAAATTCTTACAGTTTTTGGATAGTTTAAAAGAACAATTTATCCCTTCCTAAAAACTTTTCCCTTCTTTATTTTCCAAATTTTTTTTTTACCATTGGTCAAATCTCGAAATTTGTATCCCTTCTTAAATTTTCTTTTTTACTATTGGTAGAATCTTGAAATTTGTATCCCTTCTTAAATTTTCTTTTTTACTATTGGTAGAATCTTGAAATTTGTATCCCTTCTTAAATTTTCTTTTTTACTATTGGTCGAATATCGAGATTTGTATTCCTTCTTAAATTTTCTTCTTTACTATTGGACGAATTTTCAAATTTTCACTAACTTTTCCTTTTACTATTGGATGAAATTTAAAATTTGTATCCCTTCTTACATTGTTTTTACCTATAAAAAGCGAAGATATTTCTTGGATGACTACACTTCGTATATAACAATCAGTGAGATTTATTCTTGAATATTGTGTGAGTTGAAACTGTTGCTCTAGTCATCTTTTAGTTAAAAAAGTAAAAATGACTTCAATCGATTTTTTTGAACGTCTTGTCCAATTACTTCGTGATACTTTACGAAGTATAAACGAATTGAGCAATGAAGATATTCATTATTGGTTAGATATGTGTAATTCTGCTGTCATTAAATTAAATGAAAAAATCGTTCGACCTAACCTCACAAGAGGGGAGAAACAGAAATGTCAAACTTGTATGACACATCTTTCGTGCATACAAGTTCAGTTGGAACAAAATCTTCATCAAGGAGGCAATCTACAATCTGAAGAAACAGAAGCTAGAGTCGAGTGGCGAGACGTAGAGTCAGCTTTCCAAAATCGAATCAGAACTGGTGTAGTGGTAAATATTAAACATGTGGACATTCTGAGTTTTTTAAGTGATGCACACAAAACTTTTTAAAGTTAAGGTTCAGGCTTGCTTAGAAGAATATAATGCGTTAAAAATAAATTCTGATTTCATCTCTGAATTTTCTGTGCAGAAAAATACTGAGGAATTAAATGATACTAAATATTTTACAAGTGAAAGTAATACAGTATACATGTCAACTGATTTAGAGGAATGGTTCAAAGATAATATCAAAGAGCCTATTCTTACTCAAATAGAGGAATTTCAAGAAAAGGATTCAGGGTGGACTTTGAAGAGTATAATAAGTTTGTGTATAAATATGAAAAAATATTCTCCTTTGAAGGGTAGTTCTTATATACCTCTTCCGAAGTTTATAGAAAATAAGAAAGCGTGTGTTAATGTTCGCAATAATGACAATCAGTGTTTCAAATATGCTGTACTTTCCGCATTATATCCTAGTAACCGTAATCCTCAAAGAGTGGATCATTATCTACCGCATAATAATAAGCTGAGGTTTGATAAAATTGAATTTCCAGTAAAAATTAAAGATATTCCGAAATTCGAAAAATTAAATAATAATATTTCAATAAACTTATACATGTTGAAAAAGTATGGTCCGAAGTTTGAAGTATCGCCGTGTCATATTACATCAGAAAAAAAGGTACAACATGTCAATTTGCTCATTATTCAAGATTTCTACATAGATGAGTATGAAGAAAATAATGATGCTGATGATGGAGACATGCCTCAATATCATTATGTTTGGATTAAAAACTTGTCTCGACTTCTGGCTTCTCAAGTGTCTAAAAGCCATATAAAATCTTACCATTGTGAGAGGTGTTTACAAATTTTTTATAGTGAAGAAAGATTTGTAATTCATGAAAATAATTGTAAAAATTTAAATAAATGTAGAATAAATCTACCCGACTCAAAGAATAATATTCTCAAATTCGAAGATTACAGCAAGAGTGAAAAAGTTCCTTTTGTTATTTATGCAGATTTTGAATGTTTATTGAAACCTACAGACAGTGAGAAGGCTTTTCAACTTCATGAAGCATACAGTATTGGATACTACATGAAATGCAGTTTTGATGATAAATTATCTTATTATAAATCATACAGAAGGATTAACGAATGTGAAGAGACACCTGCAGAATGGTTTGTAAGAGAATTGAAATCAATCAGTGAGAAAATTGATGAACTCTACAAAAATCCGAAACCAATGAAACTTACAGATTTAGAAGAATTGTCTTTCCAGAGGTCAACTAATTGTCATATATGTAGAAAACCAATCCGTGCCGAAGAACTTGCAGTACGAGACCATTGTCATCTCACAGGACGGTAAGTTGTTCAATTGGTTATAATTAAATAAAGAAAATTAATCTGGTTATTTTACGTTTATTTCTTTTTAGTTTCAGAGGTGCAGCTCATAATTCATGTAATTTGAATTATAAGATTTCAAGATTCATTCCTGTTATTTTTCATAATCTCAATTATGACACTCATTTTATTCTGAAAGAAATCGGGACTTCTACATTGATGAAGGGACGAATGACTCTAATACCTCATAATAAAGAGAAATACATTTCTTTCACAAAATATATGGATAATAGTGACATCAATTTTAGATTTATAGATTCTTGGCGTTTTCTACCATCATCATTGGAGAAGCTTGCATCGTACCTCGAAAACGTGCCAATAGCAGTGAGAGAATTTCAAACAGATGGATTTACAGATGATAAGATAAATCTTCTTAGACGGAAAGGTGTATTCCCGTACGATTTTGTGGATGGATTCGATAAATTGATGTCTACAAAGCTGCCAGAAAAAAAGGACTTCTACAATAAACTAACGGATTCTCATATAGCTGAAGAAGATTATAAGCACGCTGTTCAAGTTTGGAATGATTTCAATATAAAAACTTTAGGAGAGTACTCGGATTTATACTTAAAAACCGATGTTTTGCTATTGGCTGACGTCTTCGAAAGTTTCCGAGAGACCTCTCTTAAAGCCTACGATTTATGTCCTGCTCATTTCTACACAACTCCAGGCTTAACGTTTTCAGCAGCTCTTAAAATGACGAAGGTAGAATTGGAACTTTTGACAGACATTGACATGCTAATGTTTATCGAAGCAGGTATCCGTGGAGGAATAAGCCAGTGCTGTAACCGGTATGCAAAGGCAAACAATCCATACATGGGTCCTTCATATGACGAAAATCAGAAAAAGAAGACCCTTCTATATTTTGATATTAATAATCTTTATGGTTGGGCGATGATACAACATTTACCGATAGGAAAATTTAAATGGATTGATTATGAAACAATTCCAGATTTCTTCAATACATCGCCAGATTCGGATATAGGATATATTGCTGAAGTGGATTTAGAATATCCTGTGGAAATCCATGATGAACATCGGGATTTACCTTTTTGCGCAGAACATCGTCCACCACCAGGCTCGAAGCAAAAAAACTGCTTACTACTTTGGACAACAAGGAAAGGTATGTCATACATTATCGGACGCTTAAACAAGCGTTAGATAATGGACTTGGATTAAAAAAAGTACATAGAATTTTAAGTTTTGAACAAAAGGCTTGGCTCAAACCTTATGTTGAATTAAATACTGAGAAGAGGAAGCAAGCGAAGAATGAGTTTGAAAAACTCTTCTATAAATTGCTTATTAACTCTGTATATGGAAAGTGCATCGAACGAGAGCGGTCACGTGTTGATGTGCGATTAATAAATAAATTCACAGGTAGATATGGAGCAGAAGCACGCATAGCTCAACCAAATTTTCACAGTTGTGCAATTTTCGATGAAAATTTGGTAGCTATTCAGCTGAAGAGAACGAGTATCACAATAAAAAAACCTATATACGTTGGTTTTTCCATCCTTGATTTATCAAAAACACTGCTATATGAGTTTCATTACTCATATATGAAACAGCGACTAGGACAAAAATGTAAACTTCTATATACAGATACGGATAGTTTAATATATGAAGTTGAAGACATTGATATGTATCAAACAATGAAGGAAGACATTCACAGATTTGATACTTCTGATTATGCTGAAAATAATCAGTTTAATATTCCACGTGTCAATAAGAAAGTTCCTGGATTAATGAAAGATGAATGCTGTGGCAAGATTATGTCTGAATTCATAGGTTTGCGGAGTAAAATGTACAGTATTTTGGTTGATGGAGGAGACACAGTGAAAAAAGCTAAAGGTATCAAATCTAACGTCGTGAAGAAAACAATCACTTTCGAGGATTACCGAAGTTGTCTTCAGGATCTTGTCATTATACACCGTGAACAGTGCAATATTCGATCAAAATTACACACAGTGCATACTGAAAAGCAAAGAAAAATTGCACTAAGTCCACACGATGATAAGAGATTTTTATTGCCTGATAGTACAGACACTTTACCATGGGGTCATTTTAGAATTGAAGAGATACAGATGGCGCAAGCTGCACTTGAAGTAGAGAGGGAATATGCAAGAAAAATGGCTGCTGAAAAAGAGCAGGAGGTGGAAAAGAAGAGGGGACACAAAGTATCCAATAAAAATAGAGTAACGCGAGTGGGGATGGATGTTACAGAGCATAGCAGAGAGGGGGAAATTGAGAGAGGGGATGAACCATCCAATGAAAATAGTGCAGCACGAGTGGGGGTGACACTTCATGGCAACCAAGGTGAGCAAATCATTATTGAGTATGACGTATTAGAGGAGTTCATGCATGACTGGGATCCATCAATAGAGGGGATAAGTTTTGAAGAAGGTGAGAGAAGGGATTTATTGCAAGTGGCGATGGAAAGGGCAGAAATCGAGGTGGGGTATGGGCTATATCAAGGGACGGAGCACGATGAGGAGCACATTCAAGTAATCGAAGAGCTTGAGAACGATCAACCTCCTACAAAGAAACCAAGAGTCAACTAACTAATCATGTAAGTTTACAGTATAATTTTTTTTTTTTTTTCTAATAATATATCATCTTTAACAGAAATTTTAATTTTTACTTTTTTATTTTTGATTCCAGAATGGATTTATCAACACTTAATAAGATTGCTGGAAGCGACTTCTTGCCAAGGAAAAAAGTTACAGACTTGGAAAAAGATCACCAGTACATGGTGACAGCACTTAAAGAGGTGAAGACACGATATGGTGTCAAGATTGTAGCAGAATTCGAGCAAAGTTTTCAAGTATTTCTACCAGAGAAGATTTCATCAGCAATTCTAAAAGATGAAGAATTTTTTTACAAACTCTGCGATGAAGCAAACAAACTACGTTTGGTTGCAATGTATTTGGGAGGAACTTCTTTTCAAATTCGATCGGGTATAAAATATATATCTACGAAATGATTTTTAAAACTATTTATTGTAACTTGTACATAATAATACATAAATAAATAAAAATATATTAACATTATACATTTGTTTTTTTATTTATCATCACCACCTATAGTTATAATTATATTACAATATTTTATTTAAATATATCTAAATAATATAACAAAATACAATTAAATTTTTTTTATTTATTACATTATTATATTTAAAAATACATTTTAATTTTTTCAAACAATCTCATTTTTATCCATCCAACTATTATGCTTGTTACTTAGACCTAACCACTTAACATATACACGTTTACCACTTTTCTTTAAAACTTTTTCTACTAAATAAATTTCTGGATACATAGTCTTTTGAATTTCCGTTTCATAAAAGCCTCCGGAGACTGGTTCATCATAATAATCTTTGACGTGGTAAGTTATGGGATTGGTTTTTACAACTCTTGTTATTGTGAAAATTTCAGTAGACCAATTTGGTGTATAACCTTTTTCAAAAACTTGTTTTATCTTACTTATTCGCACTTTATCTCCTACTTTGAATTTTGGTTTTTTTACAGGTCTTTTTTCAGTTGGGTAATTTTTCTTGACTTCTTTTTCATTTATCTTCGTAACGTTTTCAGGCTCGATTCCTATTGTCCGATGTTTTCTTGAATTGTATGCTTTCACTAACTCAGGCAGAATATCCAACCATTTATAACTTCCTTGTTTGCTGAATTCTAACCACATTGCATTTTTTAAAGTTCTATTAAAGCGCTCACATATGCTTGCATGAAGATTACTATGTGAAGAGTAGTGATTTATCTTGTACTTTTTCATAAGATTCTGAAAGTTTGAATTGTAGAATTCTTTTCCTTGGTCAGTTTGTAAATTCGATGGCACCCGTCCTTGTTTTAATATTGACTTCATAGCTAGAGTAACATCATTGCCACTCTTCGATTTGACTGGTACAGCCCATGCATACTTTGAAAATATATCTATGACAGTTAGTAAGTAGCGAAAACCTTTGTTTTCCTTAAAATAAGGTATCATTTCTACAAGGTCAGCTTGCCAAGTCTCATCTAATCCACGTATGTCATATTTTCTTCGCTTGTACCTTCGACGTGCTGGCTTGTGTAGCTCTTCAACTACTCTTTGACGTTCCATCTTAAACTTCAACTTTAGCAATATCCGATCGTCTATTCATTTCTTTAATTATATATTCAATACTTGCAAAATTTCGTTGAGTCATATCATAGACATAAGTTAATTTTTCGTCTATTTCTGCTTTATATATTTCAACTTTGTTCTCATATTCTTGTATAGCTTTAGCAACTTCTATAATTTTAGAAGATAAGTAATCAACTTCTTTCTGTAGGATATTATTTAGTGAATTCAAACTAATGGCATCATTTGAATCATTAGCCTCTCCAATATTGCAAAGCCGCTTATTTTCTAAATCAAAATGACCATCTGATGTAACATTGAATCCAATACCTCGAGGACCACGACTCACTTGCGAGCCCTCAAGTTTTCTTCCAAACACATCGAGACTCATGTTACTACTGTTGATTTGAAAATTGTGTACGTCAATATATATGCCCAGCTTCACGTAGTTCCTCTATGATTGATTGGATTTCATTGTTGTGATTATTATTTCCAGCAGATCGTTCGGCTATTAATAATCGCAGTCTTTCGACAAGCTCATTCGGATCATCCCAGTAGACTAGATCTATGGAAGTATTCTTTTTGCTATTTTATATTTAGGTATGAGACCCCCTCCGCTGGTAGATATTCTACTGCGATCACTGCGGAACATTGGTGCTATGATTTTTGAATATTTTCTACTCTTCGAAGAGCGTATATTCTCACTTTTGCTATGTCTTTTTCTATGGGCATTTGTTGCTTCCAGGATAATGCGATAGTTCTTGCGATCTGTTGTACTTAAAAGATTATCATCTGGTTCTTTTTTGAAAAGCAATTCCATTAGACCACTGCTTTTAGGAAAACTTAAATCTTTCACTTTTATTAGTTTATCATCAAATTGAATTTGTGAATCACCCATCATGTATACCCCACTGACTTTTCTCACTCCGTATATGTTATCGATTTTGCTGCGGCTTCCATTTAGCATTGATAAAAAAGTCTGTCGGTTCAGTTTCTTTATGCGCAGGTACAAATGGTGAATATATAGATTTGAATGATGAATTTGCAGAATTGAATGATGAATTCATCATTGTGCTATTTATCGGAGAAAAATCATCGCCATTAGAAGCATTATTATCAAACGCAGAACCCGAGTCATTAATATCGTTTAAAATATAACTTGATTCGTCGAATCTCAATCTTTTTTTGCCGATTTTCTGTTACTGTCTATAGCTGAAATGTGATTAGAACGTGACACACTTTCAGTTGTCGAATCGACAAGCTTTTCAAGTGGTGTAATAACTGGTTTTAAAGTATCACCAATAACCTTTTCAAAATCATCTCTCTCCTTTTTTAATAAAGAGTATTTTTTTTTAATAGCCTCACGTGCTCGTAAGAGCTCGCTAAGAACATTTTTTCTTTCTTAAAGTCAGGCATGCTGACAAGATGCTGTCTACAATCGAACTGCAAAGATTAAGATTTATACTTCCTTTTTAATGGCAAAACAGTCAAATCCTTTTCTATATCTACCATCATTCATTGCTCTATCTTTGTCAATAACAACAAATCCATACTTGTCATTCTTCCAGCATTCAGTACAAAGATTTCGAAATTCATTTAAAGTTAAGTCAGTATTCACATGGTCTTCATAGATATGTTTAAGATTAACATCATCTTGACGATAAATTACCATCAAATTAATATTGTCCCTGATGAGATGTTTCGGTATATGAGCATATGACTGACATAGATAAAAGCTATCTACACTTTTGTGTCTCCCCATACAGAAAAAAGCTCTGACGTTATCCTGCTTCTCACAAGCCACATCGTCAAAAATTATAATTGAATTTGGTAGGGCTTCATCTGGAGACACTACAGATGCATGTTCACTGAACGGTAGATATGATATACCTTCAATTGGCTCTAAAACTTTTTGAAGAAATTGATATTTCGGTTGATTTAAGGATTTAGAGTATACATACAAATTTTCAAATCTAAGACCATTAGGGTGTGTAATTAGAGCCAATAAACTATTAGTTTTTCCACAGTTTGATGGGCCACAGAATACTGCTCGTATATTATCTGGAAGTAACTCCCCATGTCGCTTTTTTCTTTTCGTTTTCTCAAAATCAAAGTTGGCGACGGGAAGTTTGACGTTCTGCTCAGTAAAATCCATGTTTACGTAACAAAGTCAAATCTAAGATTGACCTTTTCAAAATATAAACGCTTGTTTTATATTTTGATCATCAGTTGTAAATCAGCACTCGAAGAGAGATGCTCGTACACAAATCACAGAAGCACCCTAAGGGTAAAGGGTTACTTGATAAAGTAATCAATAACTTACCTATTGAAATGCATATTCCTGGATATCAATATTGTGGTCCCGGAACAAAACTGAAAAAGCGTCTAAAAAGAGGTGATGCAGGTATCAATCCACTTGATCAAGCATGTAAAGAACATGACATATCTTATTCTGATAAAAATGCTAATCGAAAAGTAGCTGACATGAAGCTCGCTGATAAAGCTTGGCAGCGTGTTAGAGCCAAAAATGCAAGTCTTAGCGAAAAAGCAACTGCTTTTGTTGTTGCAAATGCTATGAAATTAAAAGGAAAGACAGGAATGGGTGTAAAATTGAGTAAATTAGTAACTGCAAGTAAAAAATCATTAAAACCAAGTAAACATTCTCGCAAAGTTATACAGTCCGCTTTAAAAGGTGCACGTGAAGCTCTCAAGATTGTTGGCGGTAAGAAAAAATTATCATTCCACGTATTCTACCTGTTCCATCAAAAATAGGTGGCGCTCTGCCTTTTCTCATACCATTGTTCGCAGCACTAAGTGCAACTGGTGCTCTGGCTGGAGGAGCTGCTGGAATAGCTAAAGCAGTAAATGAGGCTAAAGCTGCACAGAAAAATTATGAAGAAAGTAAGAGACATAATAAAACTATGGAAGCTATTGCTCTAGGAAAAGGTCTCTATCTTAAACCATATAAAACTGGAATGGGATTATTTATGAAACCTCATATCGGTAATGGTCAAGTTAAAAAAAAAAACTTCGATTTAACTTTGCCAAATCGTGCACTGACTGACTATGATCTTATAAAGTATGCTCGTATGATGAAAATCCCATATTTTCGAGATGTTTTCATGAGAAATAATCTACCTTCTGATGGCCCATGGCATAACGAATCTGCTATAGTTAACTTAGATGATTTTCAAAACAAAGGCACTCACTGGGTATGTTATCGAAAACGAGGTTCTGAAGTGATTTATTTTGATAGTTTTGGTGATCTTAAACCCCTATAGATCTCATGTTATATTTTAACGTGAAAGAAGTGAAATACAACTATAAAAGATATCAAAATTTTGACTCATTTATTTGTGGACATCTTTGTCTTCAATTCTTGTGTGAAAGACTATAAAAGAAGAGTTTTCAGACAAGCAGGATCATTCTTTTTCAAACAGTCATGGAAGATAGTTTCACTTTGAGTCTTTCAGGCAAATCTTCTATCTTAGAAGCGCAATATTTTCCTTCAATAGAACTACCACAGCATAAGAATTTTGTTTTGGGTTTAGTTGAACTTTTAACATTCAACTCGATTCCCAATGTTGACGATTCGAATAATAAACTTCATATAAACGGAGAGAAGATTATTATTATTCCTACTGGCAGTTATGAAATTGATGCTATTAATCAATTTTTGCAAAAAGATTTGAAATCTAAAGGAATCGAATTTTCCTTAAAAGCTAACAACAATACTCTCAGAAGTGAAATTTATTGCAGCCATGAGATAAATCTTAGACCTCGGGATTCAATAGGCAGTCTTCTCGGTTTCACTCGTCGCGTTCTTCATGAAGACACTCATCACAGCTCTGATTTACCTGTGAAGATATTGAAAATAAACGCACTCAGAGTAGAGTGTAATATTACTACAGGTGCTTACATCAACGACAAAAAAGTTCACACGATCCATGAGTTTTTCCCAAAAGTTCCTCCAGGATATAAAATCATAGAAGTTCCATCGCATGTCATATATTTACCACTCAATGTTAAAAGTATAGATCATCTTCAAATCCGAATTGTTGATCAAGACGGAAATTTAGTGAATTTCCGAGGAGAGGAAATTACTGTTAGACTTCACATAAAATCTGTATAATGGGAATCGTTTATAATTCAAGTGTGCATATAAGTCAGCCATCATGTCAACCCACCATCAGTCGTCCAAAGGTACTCAAACCGTTAACACGGAAGAGCATCCAGTTTCTCAAAAGCATAGGTCTCAAAGTACGTGGAAAAAGATAAATTGTATCATTCTCTGCTGCTTTCAGAAAAATGGACGAAATTCTAAGCATTCAATCAGGTGTCGCATTCGATGAGTCTATTGCTCATTATGAGGTTCACGCACATCAACCATACTCCACATTAAGTTTCAATAACAGTGATGAAATCCGTATTTCTATTCAGCATCAAGATTTATGCCTCTTACCATCATGTAGTTACATCCATGTATGTGGAAAATTACAAAAACCAGATGGACAAGCACTAACTAAAACTAATTTCGTTAACAATGGCATTTGTCATCTGTTTGATGAAATTCGATATGAACTTAATGCTGTAGAGATAGATAAAAGTAAAAATGTTGGTCTGAGTAGTCTCATGAAGGGATGCACTTCATTTAATCCAAATCAGACTCTAACATTAGAAAATGCAGGCTGGCTTGGTGTTGAAGAAGCAAACAAAACAATTGTAGATGATCATGGAAATTTTGACGTTTCTATCCCTCTAAGTATGATTTTAGGCTTCGCAGAAGATTACAAGAAAATTGTTGTTAATATGAAGCATGAACTCATTCTCACAAGATCAAGAAATGATCTAAATGCTATAATACAGGAAGGTACTGTAGCCAACAATGTAACCACATATGAAACTTATCAAATAAAAATATCAAAGATAGAGTGGTTAATGCCATATGTTATTGCATCAGATAAACAAAAAATCCAGCTGTTAAGTTTCATTGGCAAAGATAATCCTATTTCTATGAGTTTTCGTTCTTGGGAGTTATTTGAATATCCTCTTCTTCCAACAACAAATAAACACGTCTGGACGGTAAAAACTTCAAATCAATTGGAGAAACCACGTTTCGTGATTCTTGGATTACAATCGGGAAAAAAAGGATCAAAAACTAAAAATGCCAGTCGCTTTGACCACTGTAATATTAGTAATGTGAGACTTTTCTTGAATTCGCAATATTATCCGTACAACAATCTCAATCTTGACATATCTAAGAATCAGTTTGCTATTCTCTATGATATGTATGCTAATTTTCAGAAAAGCTATTACGGAAGAGATTCACAGCCATTGTTGACGAAGTCTCAGTTTATCAACTTTGAACCACTCATAGTTATTGACTGTTCACGACAAAACGAATCTCTAAAGAGCGCTCCTGTCGATGTACGTCTAGAATTTGAGTCTCAAACTGACTTTCCAGCTAATACTTCAGCTTATTGCATGATCTTACACGATCGCATCGTTCAGTACAATCCTATTAGTGGAGATGTTCGGAAGCTTGTCTGAATTATCTTCACTTTTACGTAAAAAAATTAATATTTCGAAATGGAATATGTGGTAGACATGATTGGTTTTAAGCAAATGGGTGGTGAATATGTTCTAAAGGAAATAGCAATCATTCCTCTCAACGACAGTGGTGATCCCATCGTTCATCTATTCAAAAACCTTTTTCATGGAAAAGGCTCTCTGACAAATTGCAAGAAGAAAACATTCGACTCAAACATAATCATGGAATAGCTTGGAACACTGATGGACTAGATTACTCTCAAATTGCAAACTTACTCCGTGAACATTTACATGATGCTACAAAAATTTTTGTTATTAATGAATTCAAACGAAAATGGTTGCTAAGATTCAAATTTCCCGTTTATAACATCAATGAATACGGATACCCATTAAATCCATCTTTCAAATGCGTTACTGTGTGTACAAACCATAATCCAATTCATAAGACTGTCTGTGCACTACACAATGTCAAACTCATGAAATTATTCTATCTCTCACAAAACCATTTATAAGAAGAAAAAAAAAAAAGTAGAAAAAGTAGAAAACGCTATAGGCATACTAGTTCACATTCGGATTCTAAAACACTTGGGCTGTGCTAGAATCCGTACGGGTTCTAACACACCATGGGCTGAGCTAGAATCCGTACGGGTTCTAGCACACCATGGGCTGTGCTAGAATCCGGGTGTGCCAGTATGCCTATAGCCTATCTACTAAAATGTATAATTTATTAAAAATAAGTTATTAAAAATTACAGTGATTTTTTTTCAATTTTACTAACATTTAGCACATTATCCTTGAGAACGTTGATTTCTGCCACAACTTCGGATTTAATTGTATCGATTTCATCGAGCGCCCAGTCAAATTCTTTAGAAACTATAGGTTGTGTACAATCGGAAACTTTTTCATCGTTCATTACATTCAATTCATTCAAAATATTTTTTTGCAGTAATCCAAAATTTTTCTTTTTTGAATCTTTTATTGGAGGCTGTCAATAATAAATGTATTAAATTAAATTATTTTAGCTATGTTTAATTTTATTATATAATTTTATTTTATTTTTTTTTGATCACTAAAATTCGATTAGTAGATTAATAATTTGTAATTTTTTATTTCATTTAGAAAAATTGATAAGCATTAGAATTTATAAACTTTTTTTGAAAATTTGTTTCAATAAATTAAAAATAAAAACTGATTTTTACCATAAAAAGTTTATTGTCGTTTTCGTTTTCTTTATTACTTTTTTTTGTTGCTTCGCTACTTTTGCTACAAGCCAATTTTTTCTTTTCTTTTTCTTCTTGCTTTTTCTTTTCAACCAAGTTGTCCATCAAATCAAGTAAAAAGTCTTCATCCTCTTATAAAAATAAATCAATATAAAAATTACTGCTACGTATAATATTTTTATTTGAAATATAAAATTTCAAAATTTTTCAATTATACATAAATATTAGTATAAAATTTCAAATATTTTTTTGTGAAATATAAGGTTATAATTAAATAAATATCATTTGATTAAATGTTATTACTTACCATCTGCAGCAACAACTATTCCTGTATATTCATATGATTTAGAAGAATCTTCCGGCCACATAAACCGTACTTTTTCACCGATCAGGTTAGGCAAATAATTTTCTTCTGCAATAATTGATTTTTTATAAACGACACACATAGATGTATCATCTCAATCTATCAAATATTGCATTCTGTGTAATTTATGAGCTTTTTACTTATTTTAGAAAATTAAAGAGTACACAAATCTAACTTTTGACACACTAACTGAAATCTGGCACTGATGTTTGAAAAATGTCGTCTTAGTTACAAATAAATAAAATATAATTTGTATCTAAAGAAAAAGAGCATCGGTTCCGCGACTGTAAAATACTATCGAATTACAAAGTTCACACTGCGCGGCAATTCAAAGATCAGCTGTCAGACATTCAGTTTAAAATCGAAGAAAAAGAAAAAGAATTTGAATAAGTAACATTTATTTTTAAAAATGAGACCAAAAAGGTATAAAAATGACACAAATGATAAAAATGTAAGTAAATAAAGTTTTAAAATATTAAATTAAATTTTAAATGTACTTTATTGTTAAAAGAAGTTAAATTATATAAAAACTTGTGTTCAATTAGACTTTTGAGGTTCCTGTATCAACTTTACGCAGATGGAATGTTCAAAATACGAATGAGAATAATTCGAACGCAAATGATTCTGAAAGTGAACAGGAAGGAGGAGAAACAAATAATTTATTATTACCAATGGGAATTCAGGAAAACGAGGTACTTTAGTAAGATTATTATTTTTTTATAAAAATCATTTGATATCTTACTCTAATAGCAATTAATTTTTTAAATAAGTATGATGGTTTGAATTAAAATAAAGCAATTTTTAATTACAATGGAAAAAAATTTGAAATAATATATTTATTATACAAAAAATAGTATAATTTAAAAAAGATTATGATTTTACTAAAAGCAAGTAAATTTTAATTTGCTGGAAAAACTTTGCTAAAAAATTATACTGGTAAGGTATGATTTATTTTCTGATAGAGTTTATTTTCAATAAAGTTTAGCATAAAAATGAACATTATACTTGATTTGAATTGTTCTAGCAAAATAAATACTGTTAAAAAACATGAAATTGGCTTCCAGTATTAATGTTGTGTTAATTTTTATTTGAAACTTCATGTTGATTCAGCATAAATAAAAATTAATGCGTGTATTGGAAGCCTATTTCATGTTTTTTAACAGTATTTATTTTATAAAAAAAATTCCATTTAAGTAAAATTTTCTTTTTTCTGCTAAACTCTATTTACAATGAACTGTGTCAGGAAATAAATCATACCTGACAAAAGTTTTTTTAGTAAATTATAATCTACTTGTATAAAAATTAATACATTTCGCCATAATTTTTATATAGTATGATGACTTGTCATAAAATTATACTTTTTGACAATCATTCTTAATTTTATTTTATTTCACTATATTTATATTATTACGGTGATGCTAATTAGTGACGGTGGTTTTCAGTGTGTTTACCCTACTAAAAAATCTCAGGTGAGAAATCACCTGATTTCTCAGGTGATTAATCATGCCAAAATCTCATGTGACGATTTTTTTGGTTTTTACACGTTTCAAAGCATACTTAGTCAATTGCGAACTATTTTTGAAAATTTTTCAAAAATTGAACTTAGAAAATTTTTTGTAAAATGAGTCAAAATTTTTTCTAAGTTCAAATTTTTCAAAAATTTTCAAAAATAGTTTGCAATTGACTAAGTATGCTTTGAAACGTGTAAAAACCAAAAAAATCGTCACATGAGATTTTGGCATGATTAATCACCTGAGAAATCAGGTGATTTCTCACCTGAGATTTTTTAGTAGGGTATAAACAAAGAATATGAAACGTATAGTGGCATTTTCATCATTCGGTCGATACCAGGATTCGAACTCGAGTTCTCGGATTGTGAATCCATCGCTCTATCGAGTCAGCCACTGAAGACCTCACTGCTTAACTTGATACCCAGAAATACAAGTTTTTTTTTACTTTTATCTTGCAATTTTTTATAGCAATTATCTTCTGAAGACGAATCTGATTGTTTCCTTCAAATCAACTCAATACTTGAATCTTCAAGAGCACCATCAGTAGAATCTTTCAGTGACAATGATGATATAATGGAAGAATCGGAGGTTGAAGACTTTTTTATAGATGTAGATAACTTATCATGGATAAGGGGATGTAAAATATCGACATTACAGTTTTCCAAATTATTGGTTCTTAATCCAAGATTTTTAAAAATATCTCTATATTAAAGTCTTCCATTTCTACTAATAAAGAGCCTAATATAGAGATATTTCTGAAAATTTTTGAATAAAGATAAAAATTTTGGAAAACTGCAATGTCGGTAACTATGTAGAAATCATATACCCTATTACATCCCCTTAAGAGGCGGCCGTATCATTCTGTCTTTGTCTAATCTAAATTTTTGTTATTATAAATAAATAAAATATTTTCATAGAAAAGTAAGACAACCGCCCAATAGAGCAAAAGACAAGCAAACGATTCTTTTCTATGAAAAAATATGAAATCTTGATTATTTTTTGAGTGAAGTCTGAAACGAAAAAACAGTCAAATCAACTCAATCAAATTCGATTGTTTTTCCGTTTCAGACTTCACTCGAAAAATAATCAAAATTTCATATTTTTTCATAGAAAAGAATAGTTTGCTTGCCTTTTGCTCTATTGGGTGGTTGTCTTACTTTTCTATGAAAATATTTTATTTATTTATAATAACGAAAATTTAGATTAGACAAGGACAGAATGATACGGCCTCCTCTTAAATGAAGAATTATATACATCGTCAGGACTAACTGTTGGTGAAGCTAGTTATGAAATTTAAAAATTATTTTTTAACAACGGACTAACAAAAAAATGTTTAGATAATTTATTACAATCATTGAATTTATTATTACCAAAGCCAAACAATCTTCCTAAAACTAAATATCACTTGCGAAAATTATTAGAAACATTAATGCCTCCAAATGTTGACTTAGTTAAAAAACATTAAATCTGTGAAAATTGTTCGCATTATGCTAATCCAATTACACATTGTGAAGATTGTAAGAGTGAAAAAGTGAATAATATTTTCGTTGAATATAGTCTTAAGCATCTTATAAAAGACGCCTGTGAGGTAAGAGACTTAAAAAAATTAGTAGAAGCCCACAATACACAGAATGAAAATATTGATGAAAATATTATAAGTGATTTTACGTCAGGGATGAAGTATAGACAATTTAAATGCGAAACACTAATTGGAAAATTTGATTTATGTTTAATTTGGAATATAGATGGGGTGCCAGTTTCGAAAAGTTCAAATGGACAAATGTGGCCAGTGCAGGTTAAAATTTTAAATATTGCTCCCGAAAAACGAAGAAATTATCAGTTTTTGACCGGGTTATATTATAGCAATGAAGGTAAACCATCGATGAATTCTTTTTTG
Organism: Anastatus disparis; assembly: GCA_017163975.1. Classification (NCBI taxonomy): domain Eukaryota; kingdom Metazoa; phylum Arthropoda; class Insecta; order Hymenoptera; family Eupelmidae; genus Anastatus; species Anastatus disparis. The sequence goes on from JAFFSR010000078.1 coordinate 71,212, forward strand.
ACACCATTTGTAAATACCTTAAGAAGGGGCCGAACTATCTGTCTTTGTCTAATAGCGTTTTTCATCATTTATGTAAGCACTATCCGGTATAACAAGAAAAAAATATCAGCCCCCGCTAGATATTAGTATAATAAGTAAATTTTGTAATAACAACCAAATTTTTTCACTGCGTAGTTTTTGAATAATTAGAGACCTACCAAAAAAAGATAGGTTATATTCTAGATTGCTAGTAGGTCTTTAATTAGTCAAAAACTATGCGGTAAAAAATTTGGTTGTTATTACAAAATTTACTAATTATACTAATATCTAGCGGGGGCTGCTATTTTTTTCTTGTTATACCGGATAGTGTTTACATAAATGATGAAAAACGCTATTAGACAAAGACAGATAGTTCGGCCCCTTCTTAAAAGATTTACACGAAAATGGTATCGAATAGTTTGATAAATCAACAAACACAATGCAACATAGTAGAGTTATGGCACCAATTGCAACTCTAGACTGTCCTGCCAGAGCTACTGTACAAAATTTAATGCAGTTTAACGGGGAGTATGGATGCAGTTCATGCGAACATCTAGGTTTTACCTGCTCTACAGGACTTGGTCATAATCGAGTATACCCTGTTTAAAAAAATAATCCTCCGCTTAGAACAAAAGAAAGTATTGTAGAACAAGCAAATTTTGCTATAGAGAACGGTTTAGAACATGTGAAAGGTGTGAAAGGAGTTTTAGTAACTGCTCTTATACCTGGTTTTGATTGTTCTTCTTCTTTTGTAATGGATTACATGCACGTGGTTCTACTTGGAGTGACAAGAATGCTTTTCAATCTTTGGCTCGATGGAAAAAATAAGCCGTTTTATTTAAAAAAAATAGTGAAAATTGAAATAGATAATGAGATTAAGCAAATTTCTCCACCAGATTTCATAATTCAAACGTCACGCTCTATAAAAGGCAAAAATTATTGAAAACATTAGAAATCAGAGATTTTTTACTTTTTTATTTTCCTATAATTTAAAAAAATAAGTTACCAAATAAATATTACAAACATTTTTTACTATTAGTTTACGGGATTCGAATTTTATTGCAAGAAAAAATTCATATGAATGAAATCAACGTGTCTGAATCATTACTCAATTTATTTGCGCAAAATGTAATGAATCTTTATGGCTTAGATAAGTATAACTTTAATGTTCATCAATTAACACATTTAGCTCAATGCGTAAAAATGTGGGGACCACTGTGGGCATGGTCAGCTTTTACTTTTGAAGATGGCATAGGATATTTAAAAAAAATCAACCACGGTCCTAATAAAGTAAGTAGAAGGGGTATATGTATGCTAGACACATATGACGTCACGGGGTAACAGTATTCCCGCGCTGGGGTACCAGTATGACGGATCGGTCGTCTGAGGCGGCCCCTTATCGCTCGGTCTTATCTCGTTTCTCGATAATCGGGAAATGGAATTTAGTAAAAAATAATAAATGTTAATAATAAATAAAATAATAAATGAAAAAATGAAAAATGTTAAAATCACTGACAGTAAATTATTGAAAAAATTAGTAAATTATTGAAAAAATTAGTAAAATTGAATTTTTTTAAGAAATAATAAGGAAGATATTGGGATTTTTTGAGAGTTTGTCACTTGGGATAATTTTAGAATATTTTAAGTTTTTTCTGTTCTTAATATTTTTGATATATTACCGATTTGTATATTTTTAATGTTTGTATATTTTTATTCTATATATTTACCGATTTTCAATATTTTCCTGTATTAATATATTTACGAATTTAAAGAGTGATATTTTACGAGTAAGTGAAAAAACGTAAAAGAGAAAACCCTGAAAATCAACACTACATTGTACAAGTAATGCATATATATATATATATATATATATATATATATATATATATATATATATATAAGCTTTACAACTGTGTGTGTGTGTGTCTGTGTAACCAGCTAGTATTAACGTACTTGTGGGGATGCGTGCGTACTCCAAAACTTGTGATGTTTATATTATGACCTATATTATGTTGCACGACCAGTGCATTCGCTCTCGACTACATCGCTTACCCGTTCTCTCTCATCGTTCTCCCTGTCGGAAAGCCGAAGTACGTCGTACGGGGCCGAAGACTACCAAGACCATGCTCTATAGAATAGCCAATGACCGTCTTGCCCGGTATCTCCGACCTTTTACATCGACTTTAACATGCACCTTATGCTTAGGTGGTGTATGCGTTACACCAATGTATGAAAATACTTCCACAATTGATTATTTTAAAAAATGTTAATAATAAATAACAAATGTTAATAATGAATATATGGCTGATTCCATTTCAAATTGAACAGTCAGTATACACTCAAGTCACCAATTACTGCGCTAATGGAGTATATTATTCTACCCTAAAAATAAGGGTATACGTATTTTTTTATTTTGCTGAAATATCAAAATTGCATCAGATATGCACTTTTGAAAATTGCATACAAAAACTAAATGTTAAAACTGAAAATGTTGAGAATAACTTTAGAGGGCTATCGTTTTACCAATTTTCAATGAATTTTGGTAAACCTTGTTTTGTTTTATTATGTTTTAAGCCCTCTTTAATTCAGTGTAAGAAATTTCAAAAAAGACTAAAAAATGACTAAGATATGTGCATTTTACCAAAAAATGCACTTTTTATGCACATGCATTTTTCTCGAAAAACCCATTTTTTTTGCTGAAATTTTTTGTGCTCATAGAAGACCAAATTACCTATCTAATGGTACTTGGTTGATCCCGTACTTATTTGTTTGAAGCGAGAAAAAAAATTCACAAATTTTATTGGTGAAAAATTTTTGTATATACGTTCGGAAATTTTAAGCAATGTAGATTTAAACACTATCCTTCTTTTAGCATTACCCAGGAACAACGACGTGGACGTAGAAGATTTCTGTTCCCTTCAGGGTGCTTTTTTAAAGTGAGTTCCCCTTGCCTCTCACTGTTGGGATGCGTCAAAAATATAATTATAAATAATTACTTTTTTTATTTTTGCACTTATTATTTTTAGTTCTAAGTGTAGCCTTACGACGTTTGACTTTTTTTTTCTTGTCTTTCACTTTAGTCAGTGCATGTATAGCTGTTCTGCCAACAAATACATGCGATTTCAATTCCCCAAGTTGTTTTAACCACTTATGACTTTTTTGACATTGACATTATATTTAGGAACTGTACTCCATTCAATATTTTTTTCTTTTCTAAATTTTTCAATCTCATTTATTGGTAATAATATGATTTTGATTGCACTGGTGTACTTTTGAACCCAATTTATAAAATCGTCAGCATTTTGTATCGATTCTTCATGAACTCTTTTTAAGTTATGTGAAGTAGCATAATGCTTTAGAAGCCCACCTATTCCATCAACGGCTCCTTTCCCATGACCAGTCGCAGAAAATAACGATTTCATTTGATAAGAAAAATGTTTGAATTCATGTAGCTGAAAACGATTTTTAAATTGGCTTGCAGCTCCATCTGATATAATAGTGACTTTAGTAACTAAATCAATTTTCATAAGATCGATAATTTTATTTATTGCTAATAGCGCATATGCAGTATCATGCTTTTTGTCGTCACTAACGATCGCAAAGCTTTGCGTTATCTCTCCTTGGTAACAGACTGCAGTAAAAATAGAAATTTGGTTATTTACCCAATGATTTCCCTGAACCGCTTTATTATTTATTACAGACCAATTTTCTGCAAAATCAACGTGGATAATTAACTTAGTAGGATCTTACTTTTAGTGCGAGTACTTGCTTTTAGTGCGCAGATTGAAAATTTTTCTTTAAAAACTGATAAGCTTACTGTTTGTTTGATAAGATTACCATTATCCCACAAAACAAACGTAATTTCATCTTCACAATTTTCTTTCAGTTTTAACAATTTTAATGTGATACCCTCACTACTGGGGCAATAATTGCATTCTTGCAAGAAACACGAATCAGATGGTTCAGAACACAACATTGCGTTAGTTATTTCTGAACGAATTAAATCTAATTCAGAATTATTATCGCCTCTAAAACGAATTAAACTTGTAAGAAACAGTTCAAAATTTTCGCAATGTGCACAAAGACCAGTTTCCTTCACAGGGCTTGTTAAGACGAAACTTGGTCTTAGACTATAGAATTTCGATTTTCCTATTTGTAAGTTTGGATTTTCTTGTCTTAATTGACTATATGTTTCTTTTAAGCTTCGAGTAAGAAACCGTTTAACTTTTTCAGTTTTTGTATTATTAACTTTAACAGTAACAACATCAGATTTATTTGGACTTTGTCTACTACAATTAAAATCATCATTTAAAAAATATTCCATAGCGATATTTTTTGTATTTTCATCAATAGGATGACCACTATATGAATCTGGCTCCGAATAAACTCCTTTATTTTTCACGAGATTTCTTGATTTATTTATCATATACTCGCTTATATTCGGGAATAGTGAGCAAATTTTTATTTTGCTTAATTTCGAAGGTAGTAGAGTTAGAAGTTTTATTTTCTCCGAAACAGAAGAACATTTTTCTAAAGCCGATTTAAAATTTTCTACAAATTCGTTCCAATAGTTTTTAGTCGAACTTTTGTCCGATTCTATTGATTCAACTGAAATGCCATACGCATCTTCTAATTTACTTCCGACAGTAGCAGAAAAAGCTGAAATTAAAGATTTTTTCTTTTTAGATACGTAATTTTCTGTTAAATTTTTAGGTATTGCAATTTTTCTTTTTAGCGGCGAGACGCATTGAGGTAAAATTGTATTAATACTCTCGTTTAATTCCTGTATTCGTTCGGGTGTCTTGGGGATAAAATCATCATGTTTTCCGCTAAAAAGTTCAGTGATTTCATTTTCAGATGTAGATTGAAGATCACTTAAAATCATTTTTGATATGCGTTCATGGCAATTTTTGCATACATTAGTAGAGGGCAGTATCTTTAAATCTGGATAAAGCTGTGCCAAATTAATGGCCAAATCTTCCAACGGTCTAAAACGTAAATTTCTGCTTTTATAAACTACCTTCTTATGCATTTGAAAAAAATCGGGACATCGAATTCTTGTAGAAGAGTGAATTTCGGACATCGTAATTGCAGAGTTTTGTTTACTTTTTCACAAGTCCGAAAAGTACCTTTCAAAGCAGACGTAAGAATAACTAGCTTGTATATAATAATTCTAATATGCTGTTTTAGTTACGCGAGATATTTGTCCGCGAATGAGCCTCCTATTGTCTGTACATCGAAACATACATAATATAGATATATACGAATAGAATTATTATTTTCCATTTTTTAATATTTATTTTTATATTACGAATTTATATATATATATATATATATATATATATATATATATATATATATATATATATATATATCACTATTGATGATATATACATACATACAAAGATAAACAAATAATGAGCGAAGCATGCGACAGCGTTGGAATGAACATTGCTTAAAACTTTCGAACGTATATACAAAAATTTTTCACCAATAAAATTTGTGAATTTTTTTTCTCGCTTCAAACAAATAAGTACGGGATCAACCAAGTACCATTAGATAGGTAATTTGGTCCTCTTTGAGCACAAAAAATTTCAGCAAAAAAAAAATGGGTTTTTCAAGAAAAATGCATGTATATAAAAAGTGCATTTTTTGGTAAAATGCACATATCTTAGTCATTTTTTAGTCTTTTTTCAAATTTCTCGCACTGAATTAAAGAGGGCTTAAAACATAATAAAACAAAATAAGGTTTACCAAAATTCATTGAAAATTGGTAAAACGATAGCCCTCTAAAGTTATTCTTAACATTTTCAGTTTTAACATTTAGTTTTTGTATGCAATTTTCAAAAGTGCATATCTGATGCAATTTTGATATTTCAGCAAAATAAAAAAATACGTATACCCTTATTTTTAGGGTAGAACAACATACTCCATTAACGCAGTAATTGGTGACTTGAGTGTATACTGACTGTTCGATTTGAAATGGAATCAGCCATATATCAATGATAATAAATTATTAAAAAATTATATTTAAAAATTAGTAAAAATTGAAGAAAAAATTTTTTATTATAATAACCCCTAGAGGAAGATGAAATGTTAACTTTAGAGAAAAATGATGGAAGGGTATAGAAATAAATAGAGATATATTGGATTGATACGTTTAATTTTTATAAAATTATTACAACGACGATACAAGTATGTAAGTTTTGGAGTAATACGACTTTGCAAGTCTTACATGTTTTTTTTTTTTTTTTTTTTAATTATATCCACAGGCATTACTGCCCTTTTTTAACACATAGAAATTAATTTTCAATACAACACAATTTGACATATTATTTAACGTGGTGTCAGCCCACGGCAGAGACAGCGAAAAAGCGACCAGACGGGGAATCGATCCCGCGCCAACGGGAGTGCGAGTCAGGCGCCTTAGCTACTACTCCACTGGACTCTACAATTTTATTTACATACACTGAGAGAAAATTCATGCTAATAGAGCATGCGAACCGCCATCTATGCGAGCATATAAGACATTGATACAAATATGACAGGCGTGAGAAGCTCTATTAGTATTGGATTACCTTATACTAAAAAAGATGGTATGCAGAGTAACTAAAGCATGAACGGCATTCACTGATGACTCGCGTGGTATACTTCGATGACTCCCCACTCTCATATCCTTTGTTTGCTTGAGTCGCCTCCTCTTTTGGGTGGTGACGCGAGCAAACACGGCTGGTCTATACCCAAAATCATGTCGCAAATTTCGTTAACGTATTTTCGTTGCGTGAATCTTTCTTTTCTTCTCTTTTCTTTTTTTATCAGGGAAGAGACATTATAAATATAATCTGTTAAACTTTATAACTATCAATAATTAATTTTTAACCTAAAATTTAATTATTTTAAACAGCTGAGGGGCAGATGAGCGTGTACGATTTTACGCCAGAGATGTTTCGATGTAGCGTTGGTCTAGTGCGTAACTTTCGCGCTTTCTCTTAGGAGTACGCGTGATCAACTCTCGGCTAGGGTCACTTTTAAAAAATTTTTTTTTATTGTTTTAATATGTTTTATTCCTTTTTATATTTATTTTTTTTTAGATTTTGTATTTTTTTAATAATTTTAAAATTTAATTGTTCACAAGTACGTTCGTTTTTTTCAGTGAAAATTTTTTAAAAATAAATTATTCTTTATAGGTAGTAATTACAAATATTGATAAATAAATAATAGTGATGTTTATTTTATAATAGTGATGTTTATTTTATAATAGTGATTTTTATTTTATAATAGTGATGTTTATTTTATAATAGTATAGTTTAATTTATTTATAATTTAGTTTATAAAATTTACAATAAATTACAATAAATAAATAAAACTGAGGTATTATTATTTATGTTATAATATATATTGTATATTGAAATATGTTTATAAAGACAAAATTGAACTATAGTATTGTAAATATCACTATTATTTATTTATTAATATTTCAAATTATTTTCTATATTAAATAATTTATTTAAAAATATTAATTAAAAAAACGAGCATACTTTAAGTAACTTGTGAAAAAATAGATTTTAAAATTAATAAAAAAATAGAAAATAAAAAAAATATAAATAAAAAAAAGCAATAAAAACTATTGAAATAATAAAAAAAAAGTTTAAAAAAATTGGTTCTAACCAAGAGTTGAACTCGCGTACTCAAAAGGAAAAGCGCGAACGTTACGCACTAGACCAACGCTACTTCGAAATATCTCTGGCGTAAAATCGTACATGCTCATCTGCCTCCCAGCGGTTTAAAATAATTAAAATTTAAGTTAAAAATTAATTATTTAAAGTTAAAAAGTTTAACGGGTTATATTTATAACGTATCTCCCTTCATAAAAAAAGAAAAGAAATAAAAGATTCACGCTATGAAAATATGTTAACGAAATTTGCAACATGATTTTGGATATAGACCAGCCGTGTTTGCTCGCATCGCCACCCAAAAGAGGAGGCGACTTGAGCAATAGAAGAATGCCATAGTTAGCAGTAAAGAAAGAATAGTGGACAAGCCACGTTTACTTCCTTCACGTCCCATGAGAGGATACAGCGCTAGCTATCGAAGGATATTAGACTGGGGAGTTACTAAAGCATGTAAACAAACAGTTTTTGGATAGCACAAACCTCGTAAGAGTAGATGGCGCTGTTATGAAAGCATAGGATATTACTTACTAACTTTGGATACGTAAACTACATGCTCTATTGGCATGAATTTTCTCTCAGTGTATATATTAAAAGTAAAAATTTTTTGTAGCTATTTCTTTCAGTATGGTGAAATAGCGATTAGTTCTTACCGTATATGTTTTTCTCTGTTCCCATAAGAAAGTAGTAATATTTACAGCTTCAAGTAAAAAAAGATTTCCTATTTTCTATGAATAAGAGAGTAGTAAAAAAAAGGCGATAGATATAATTAAAAAAGTTTTTGGTCACTGGAAAATAATTTATGATTAACATATTCGAAAATTGATGAGAATTTTCGTTACTATTAATTTATAGGCATGTGATAAGATAATTATCAAAGAGAGGGATGACTAAATTTTGGTTTCTTTTTAAAAATGTAATTTAAAAAGTGAGATAAGAAATGAAAAGATTAAAATTAAAAGAAAGTTGAGAAAAAGTTTTTTTCATATTTTTTAGGGACCTGATAAGGTGATAAAAATAAAAGTGTCTGGTAAGTGATTTTTTATATTTAAAATAAGACAAAATGTATTTTACATTATTTGAGATTTAATTAAAAATTCATTAGAACTGATTTCAGTAAGTTCATCGTAAAATAATTCGTAGTGAAATACAGCTAATTCAAAATAAACAATATCAAAATAAAATTCGAGAAAAACATTGTGTATCAATGCATCGAATTTGCTTTTTACAGTATATTTAATTTGATACATATTGTCGTATAATATATTTTTCACAATGAGATCAGCATTTTTTTTCGTAAATCTGAATCACTAACTAAAACTATTAATTCTTGAAGTATGTGATCCTTACAGTCATTAACTTGTTATACGATACGTTGAATACGATTAAATCGTTCGTCGATGTACACAGTAGCGTCTTTCAATCCGAAAAATGTGCGTTTCTGCATGATTATGGCTGGTGAATGATTTTTTCTTTTCTTGCACTTATTTTCTGTATCATTCTCGTCCTTACTTTTTTTATCAAAATAAATTGATTTTGTTTCGTAAGATATGATGAATATTAAATCTATTTCGCCGATTTCAGTTTTGGTTGAAGAGCTAAAACCATCAGGCTTAAAATACCAACAAATTTTTTGAAAATAATTTTTTAATTAGGACCATGCGGCAGAATCTAAAAGCAAACTATGCAAATATTGGTTATTCGTTAATTGTATAGATGGTACAAAGGATTTATTTTCTTGATTGTAATGCAATCCAACCGTTGCTCTTTTAGTGGCTGAGTTATTGAGCAGATAAGTGGTTGCAAGTAAAGTAACGTTTAAAAATGTTTTTGGCTTATCAGTATAAGTTTCGGTCGTTATAATTTTTCGTACTTGCTTATTTTTTTCGGCTTTCTGGAAAGTCTCAAGATTTATTTTTCTTTTCATCATAGCTTGAGCCATTTTAAACGAAACAAACACTATATTTTACTTGAAAATTTTTCACAAACTTGTCTGTTAGACCACAAACCCTAAAAAATTTTCACAATTATACTATTCTACAGTCAACTAAAGTATCGAGTAACGCTAAGATGTTTCTTAGAGTAGTCAAGTTGCACGACTGTTGAGGCATCAGAAAACTGTGTGACTGGACCCTATAGGGTATACGCATATATCGAGATGTGGTGTAAAAGCAATAGAATGTTTTCGATAATCTCTTATCTAGTTTATGTATATTTTTATCTCTCGTACGAATAGATGGAAATTATTTCAAGTCAGTAAAACACCGACAGAGAGCATTGAATATCCCATATGGAAAAAATTTTTGGATATAATTGTAAATAACTGTTAAGAGCAGGCCGGATTCGCTGTCCTTGTCTAATTGGCATTTTTGTTATTTACTCAAGTATTAATCGGTGTATCTGCAAATTGAAGGTTAAGCGCAATAGATATTATTATTACAAATATTTATGCACAAGAAAAAAAAAATCTATCGCTTTGTTTTTGAGAAAAGTAAGGAACGCGAAAATATTATAAACATAATCTTTTACTTCGGCGTTCCTTACTTTTCTCAAAAACAAATCGGTAGATTTTTTTTTTCTTGTGCATAGATATTCATAATAATAATATCTATTGCGATCAACCTTTATTTTGAAGATACACCGATTAACACTTGAGTAAATAACAAACAACTCAATTGTTACTCGGTCGGTATCAGGTTCTACTCCGGCCTGCCGTTAATAACTGTAAATAAATGTAAATAAATGTAAATAACTGTAAATAACTGTAGAAAAGTGTTAAAAAATGTGGGAATTGAGACATAAATAACAGTTATTTACAATTATTTACAATTATTTACTGTTATTTACTGTTATTTACACTTATTTACAGTTATTAACTGTTATTTACACTTATTAACTGTTATTTACACTTATTTGCAGTTATTTATATTTATTTACAGTTATTTACATTTATTCACTTTTTTCACAATTATTTACAGTTATTTACGATTATTTATGGTTTTTTACAATTATTTGCAGTTATTTACATTTTCGAAAATTATCACGAATTTATTCAATAATTTTATATATAGGCGAAAATTTTTAAAAATGTGAATAACTGTAAATAATTGTAAAAAACTATGGAAAATTGTAAATAGTTGTAAATAATTATAAATAACTGTAAATAACTGTAAAAAACTGTAAATAACTGTAAATAACTATAAATAATTATAAATAATTATTAATAACATTAAATTATCCACTAATTCAAAAATTTTTGAAAATGTAAATAACTGTAAATAATTATGAATAACTGTAAATAATTATGAATAATTGTAAATAATTATAAAAAACTGTAAATAATTGTAAATAATTGTAAATAACTGTAAATAACAGTTAATAACAGTTAATAACTGTAAATAACTGTAAATAACAGTAATTAATAATAAATAATAGTAAATAACTGTAAATAACTATTATTTATGTCTCAATTCCTACATTTTTTAACAGTTATTTACAATTATTTACTATTATTTACAGTTTTTCACATAAATTATTTCCATATGGGATATTATGGGATTAAAAGTCGTTATATAATATATATCCCTATAAGCTTTACAGAGGATGGACATCATGTGGCGCTCAAAATGCAACCGCCTCGCGATCAGAATGCTTGCAATTTTGATGAGGCTTATCCCTCGCGCGCACTCGCTGTTATAGCAACCTTTTATGTGGCTAAATTTTCTATTTTAAAATTCAAAGTATACATTTAAAAAAATGAAAGATTAAATTTTGAGTTTTAAAAATCAAAAGATTAGAGAAAAATGTCTAGTTTAAGAACTAAAATAAGATTATATTTGTTAAAATATAATTCAAAGTGAAAATGATTTTTCAATATTCACGAGAGTATAAATTTTCTATTTTATAAATTAATAAAAAGTTCAAAGAAAAGCTTTCAATTTTAAATATAAAAAGTGTAAAGAAATATTTTCTATTTTAAAATTTACAAAAGAAAAATTTTAAGAAAAAAGTATGACAATGGGTGGATGTATTGAAATAAATAAAGAAGTATTTGGTTTGTTAAAAATAAGAGAGTACTGGAAAGTTGTTACATGTGTTTTATTAAGAGTTAAAAAGTAAAAGCTTAGGAAACTGAGCAAAATTCGATACATTCGATAAATTCCTTGATCTTTTATGAAAACTTGTAAAGATATTAAAAAGAGGTATGTTAATGGTTTTCAATGACATATTTTTTTACCTAAGTATATTCCCAAAGTTCTTTTTAGAGGAAATATACACGTCAAATGGTTTTTTCGCCTCCACCAAGTAAAGTTCGCTCCTACAGCCATTTAAAATCCACGCATTTTTAACTGGTCCAGTGTTTGTTTCTGCAGTTTTAAATTATTTTAACAGTTTAAAATTCAATATTGTTGGAATATGTAAGAACAAATTCCTTTATACAAAAATAAATGTACTTAAAGTTTATATTTCTGTAAATACTGTTTGAAAGATTAGGAAGTTTTATTACTTAGTTTTATAGTTTTACTGTATGAATGAACCTTTTGTAAGCTGTTCATAAACTTCTATTTCTTTGGGGAATTTCCCTTATAAGCCTAAACAGATGAGTACCTTATTACGAATATTTTCACTATTGTTTTGAAACACTTTTTACTTCAGTCTTGGACAGCCACTCGCTCCCCAAGCGGAAATAATCTGCCGTTAATAACTAATAATAATTATATACAACGAAAAATTATTTTAAAAAAAAGTTATTATTTTTTATTATTTGTTATAAAAGTGTAGATTTTGGACTGTAATAACTGTTTATAATAGTTATTAATAATTATTTTACATTTATAACAGTTGATAAAAGTTATTATCAGTTATTATTTTTTTATTATCGTTTTCAGCATGGTAAGTATATGCATAAAGTAAACCGTAAGTAAAAATTATTATCGGTTATTATTTTTTTTTTCTTTTTCAATCTAAGAGTTACTAATAATTATTTTCTATTTATAAAAGTTAATAGAAGTTATTATTAGTTATTATTTTTTATCATCTTTTTCGGTATGGAAGGTATACATATAAAGCAAACGTTGAATAAAAGTTATTATCAGTTATTATTTTTTTTATCTTTTTTGGTATGGAAGGTATATATACATATAAAGCCAACGTTAAATAAAAATTATTAATATTATTTTTTAGTAATTTTTATTAATTTTTTCATTAATTTTTTGAATTTTAAAGGTGTTTACTTTAAGGAAACGATAAAAAAAAGTTATAATTATTTTTTCATTAGATTTTAAAAATTGTTAAAAATTGTTTTTGATTATTGAAAGTAAGTAGATAGGTAAGGATATAATTGATTCAAAAAGAATTTTTATTTTTATTTTTACATAAAAACTTTTATATAAAAATATAAGTCTTATTTTACAATTATAAAAGAAGTTTTATTTTGTATTTACAATGTCAACGCTAACATATAATACGATTTACTTATCAAATCTTAATTAATGCAGCGACCAAGAGCACCTTTAAAAATTGAGCTTAAATAATAATCATCATTACATTTTGTTATTATACAAGGCCGGTGTAGCATGGTATACTTAAGACATTGAATTTCGCCATGAAAGAGTGAACATTTTTTTAAATTCATGACTTCTTTCACATCAGTGTCATTAACAAATGAAACCGGTACAAGTTTTAATAATTTAAAGAAAATATAAACATCACAGTTATCGTCGTATTTAATCAAATATATAGAACTAATGATTCCGAATCTACTATCTTTCGTTTGAAAAATAGAATCATTAGTTTTTTTCCCTTTTGAATAATAACAAGATGTGCATCTACAACTTTGATATATAATTTTATTGTATTTTTTACATTCAGTAATTTTTTTAATATTTATAAAGAAACGAAGGCACGAAATTTCTTTTTTGGTTAGAATGTGACGTTTTGCACATCCTACTAGTGTACAATCACCTATTTTTACTACTTTCTTTAATCTTTTACTGTTCAGTTGATCAACAAAATCTTTCGTTTCTTGAGAAATAAAGCTTTCCGTTTCTAATTGTGGAATTTGTTGATAAGTTAATAGTTTAATAACTATTTCTTTAGCGATGTGGTAATTACTTTTCTTCATTTCAAGTAAATTTTTATCATGGCTTTCGAAGGGAAAAGTATTGATTGCCCATAGTGGTCCCCAATTCTCGACAGTATCAGTTAAATGTAACAGTAAATGTACATTGTAGTACATATACTTATCTCCGAAAAATATACCAAAATAAAAAACAAATTCTATTAATAAAATTTTTGAAATCTTTAGTTCATGTGGTGATATGCTATCTTGTAGAAGAGTATTTAAAGCTGAGATAAACATTGCAAGATCATTTAGATATTTCCTAGGTAAAAGCCCTTTTAGGCTTGGTAAAGCACCGAATAAAATCCAAATGAGCCAATCAGAAGCTGATAAAAAATAATAAAAAATAAAAACTAATAATAACTTTTATTCTAGGTTTGGTTTAGCGTATGGTTTTCAAATTGAAAAAGCTAATAAAAAATAATAAGACATAAAAACTAATAATAACTATTGTTTCATAAGAAAGTAATAAAAAATAATAACTAATAATAACTTTTATTTTAGGTTTGGTTTATGCTTATGATTTCCAAATTGAAAAAGCTAATAAAAAATAATAAAAAATAATAAGAAATTAAAACAAAAAATAAAAAATAATAACTATTCCAAACTTTTATTACAGTCCAAAATCTAGACATTTTAAATTGTTAATATCAGTTATTATTTTTTATCATTTTTTATTTCAGAATGTTATTTCCGCCTGGGTCTGTAAAGATCTAAGTTTGCTCGTGACGATATAATAGAATAAAACTTGAATATCATTTCTATAAACTAAGTTGTTCACTTATTTCTATCCCATTTCCAATAGGTTATGCGCCCAGTATCGTGTTTTTAATAAGTGAATGATTATAATAACTTCTTCGTTATAAAATTCTAATTTGTGTTTTAACGAGTGAATAATTTTAGTGTCTTTACAAGCGTTTATAAGAGTGAATCTGATTAAAAACAACAATAAAATGAAATAATCTATAATAAGGAATGTGTTGTTTAGTTATAATATTTTATAAACTAAAAATGATAAAGGATAATACGAAATGAAGAAATATTAAATCTTTGATGAGAAATATGATGTGTGAAGGTTTTATTTTGGATAAATGAATATTTGTATTATTAGAAAGTGCAAAAAGGCGTATAAAAAAAAGGTGTTGCATTAAAATATGAATATACAGCACATAAAACAAAGTTGACATTACGGTTAATTGCCTAAAAATAGTAATGATGAAACAAGTTACAAACTCAGAATGATATTATAGACAAGTAAGAGAATAGAATACACACAATCAATCTATAAATAAAAAAAAGGGATTAATTGTACGATATTTATGAGTGAATATATTTAAATACTGAAAGGATTTAGTAAAGGAATAATAAAACTAAAATAATACAACGCTTTATATGTAATGAATATGGTCACACCTGAAGTTAAGAATGCGTTGTTTATTAAGTGAACTTGGAGTAATGAAAGTTATAACTGGAAATATCCAAAATAAATAGATCAAGATTAAAAAGAAGCGAAGTACAATATTTCAATGAAGGATTATTACTACATAAAACAAAAATTGTTTTTATAAATGGAAAGATGTTATAACATCGCATAATACAATGAGAGGCGACATGTCTTCTTAAGTTTTGAGGAATTGAGGCCACCATTCAAAATTTTCATTGCAAAGAACAACACATATTATACCTGCAAATAGAAAAAGGACCACTACAGGTCATGAGTAATACAGGTATGAAAGGGATGGACAATGGCGTGCTTTATTACTCGATGCCCCATGAAATTTTCCATCTATTCGAAGGATGCAAAAGGCTTGACTACGACAACTTTAAAAGAAGCTGATTTTATCGAGATAAGTAAAACCATTAATAAAACAATGAGAAGTATAACATTGTATATTATAGTTGACAGAATTGAATAATAAACAAATGGTGAATGATATAAATATTATAAGTTAAATTGTACCATGTGATGATTTATGCGAAGCCTGCATAAATGATAAATAAATATAATTAACTTTTAAAAGGATAAAAGATAATCGTTATGTACGAAACCATTGTTTATTTTTCATTCTGATATTTCTAATCCAATCACTCCTTCAATTGTAAATGTTAAAAATTATTTTGTTACATTGATTAAGGATGTTACACATTATTGTGTTTCTTATTTTATCACTTACAAAGCAAACTTATTTTCAGTACTCAAAGATTTTGTTGTGAAAAGCAAGGCTCCTTTTTGTTTAAAATCAGCTAATTTATATTATATTAATCACGAATACTCACCAAATCAAATAAAAACATAATTATTTTAACGAAAAGATGTAAGATATTATTTAAAGCTTCCATGAACATCTCAACAAAATAAATGTTAGAATGAATGATTATAACCTTAACAAAAAAGTTCGTTCAATAATAAGCAGTGCTGATTTGAAAAAAAATATTTTTAAAGAGAAGCAATTTACACTGCAATATATTTAACATGTAACACCGCTTAAAGTATTAACAACAAATAAAATACTGTTTGAATTATGATATAACAAAAACAAAAATTAAAGTATTTAAAATTTTTTTTGATTCATGATTTATATTTATAATAAAATCTAAATAATAAAATTTGAGAATTTTGGAAAGATATTTTAACGGTTACGAGCTTAATGGTTATGAAGTATGGGATACTGAAGGTAAAAGGTTTGTTATTGTAAGGGATGTAATGGTATATAAAATAAATTACTTAAAAACTCGATCAATACAAACTAGTGCATCTGAACTTGAGTCAAAACCAGTAGAAGTTGATATAAAAACTGGTGCATCTGAACTCAAGTCAAAACTAGTAGAAAAGTTAAATATATCAAGTTATGATATGAAATCTGGTGAATATGAAGTTGAGTCAAAACTAGTAGAAAAGTTAAATATATCAAATTGTGATATGAAATCTGGTGAATATGAAGTTGAGTCAAAACCAGTAGATATAAAAAAAACTGGTGCATCTGAACTCAATTCAAAACCAGTGGATATATAAACTGGTGCATCTGAACTCAAGTCAAACGTTGAGTCAAAACCAGTAAAAAGGCTAGGATCAGTTGGTGATAAAACTGATGAGCCGGGGTCGAGATTTAAAAGTAATGAGTTTGAGTATAATAAAGATAAGGAAATAAATGAAAATGAATTTAGAAGGAGTGATAGGATTAAAGAATTGCCTGCTCAATCATATAATGAATTCGATTTTGATGATAATTATATAATGATTGCTGAATTAATTAATAATATGGTTCCCAATTGCTTTAATGAAATTAAAAATAAAAGTTACAGGCATGAATGGGAATGAGCAATCAAATATGAAATTAATTCACATAAATTAATAAAACTTGGATGTTAGTACCAAGATGTTAAAATATATATATATATATATATATATATATATATATATATATATATATTGTTGACTGTAAATGGGTATTTATGATAAATGTGATGAATTTGAAAATCCATGAAGATATTAAGCTCATGTTATTACGAGGGATGTTAACAATATTTAATTGATTAAAGTAAAATATTTGCATTTGTTGCAAGAATTACAATTATCAGTTTCATAATAGCTTTTTCAAATGAAAATAATTTAATCATACATTATATGGAATTAAGGACAGATTTTTAAATGGTACATAAAAAGAAGAAATTGTTATGAAAGTACCAGAAAGCATTGAATGTTAAACTAATTTAGTTTGTTGATTAAATAAAGCTCTGTATGGTTTAAAACAGGCAGAAAGATGCTGGATTGAAGTATTTGAAGAGGCTCTTATAGAAAAAGGATTTAAAAATTCTTTAATAGATAGATGTATCTATATTTTAGATAAAGGAGATATATCTGAAAATATATATGTATTATTATATGTTGATGATCTTGTGATTGCTACGGCTAATTGTGAAAAATTAAATGAATTTAAAAATTATTTATCAAATAAATTTTCTATGACAGATTCAAAAGAAATTAAATTCTTTCTTGGTATGAGAATTGAAATAAATTGAAATAAAATATCCTTAGATTAAAGTGCTTATATTAAAATAGTTTCAGAAAAATTTAATATGCTTGATTGTAACGCCATAAGTATGCCTCTTTCAAATAAATTAGATTATCTCACTCTTAATTTTCATTAAAAATATGACGTACCTTGTCAAAATTTGATTGGATATTTAATATATATAACCATATGCACAAGACCTGATTTATGCGCAGCAGTAAATATTTTAAAAAGATATACGAATAAAAATAATAAAGAACTTTGACAAAATTTGAAACGCGTTTTATGTTATCTTAAAGATACTATTAATATAAAATTAAATTACGTAAAAACTAATCATGAGCATATTTTAAAAGGTTTTGTTTACTTAGATTGGAGAGGTAATGAAATTGATAGAAAAAGGACAACAGGATATTTATTTAAATCATATGATGATTGCACAATAAGTTGGAATGTAAAGAAATATAAAGAATATAAGCTAGTGTAGTGAGTTCGTCTACTGAAGCTGAGTATGTAGCTCTTTATGAAGCCGTAATAGAGGCTCTTTGGTTTAAATCTTTAGCAGTTAGTATACATGTAAATATTTCAGAACCAATGGTAATTTTTGAAGATGACAATGGTTGTATAAGTATAACAAGTAACCTTAGCAGCCACAAACGATCGAAACATATTGATGTAAAGTATCATATATCCAAAGAAAATATTGAGAAAAATATAATTAAATTATAATATACTCCAACAGGTAAACAGATAGCAGAAGTCTTGACTAAACCGTCATCTACAGTAAAGTTTGTGGAATTTTAAAAAACAAACAGGCTTAGAATAATCTTAATAAAGCCATATTGAAATAAGAAGTTTTATTTCAAGTTATACTAGATATAAAAGATGTAAATTTTTAGAAATGGTTTGATTAGGTTTTTCTGGGTTTCCCTAATCCATGCAACGAATGTTGGACCATATGTATAGCCCAGGAGTCACGAGTGGACATGATCTTAAATAATAATATAAAGTAAAATCATAATTAGAAAGAAAAGAAAATATGATATATTTAATACATGAAGAATTTTCAATTAATTTAAAGTCCATTCATTTTTGAGGGGGCGTGTTGGAATATGTAAGAACAAATTCCTTTATACAAAAATAAATGTACTTAAAGTTTATATTTCTGTAAATACTGTTTGAGAGATTAGGAAGTTTTATTTCTTACTAGGAGAGTATCAGACCTCCGGATCACGGATTTTGCTCAAACTTTGGGATAAGTTTTCAGATGTCAAAATATGAAAGAAAATAGAATTTTAGACCCCAACGCTCAATATTTCCCTAGTTACAGGCAATTAAAGAATATCACTAAAAAAGTTACTAGATTTTCAAACACTTACAGTTCCTTAGCATTGATACTTAGGAGCATGAAACTTTTTTAAATGAAAGCTAAGCTCAAATCCTTTCGAAATAGTAGTTATAGCATGTCAAAATATTATTTTTTCCCAAAGTTACAGCGTAATAAACATTAGACCCAATTCCAGTTTTTGTTATTAATTAATGTTTTAAAAAGAAAAATCAGGTCTAATGTTTATTACGCTATAACTTTGGGAAAAAATAATATTTTGACATGCTATATCTACTATTTCGAAAGGATTTGAGCTCAGCTTTCATTTAAAAAAAGTTTCACGCTCCTAAGTATCAATGCTAAGGAACTATATGCGTTTGAAAATCTAGTAACTTTTTTAGTGATTTTCTTAGATTGCCGGTAACTGGGGAAATATTGAGCGTTGGGATCTAAAATTTTGTTTCCTTCCATATTCTGACATCTGAAAACTTATCCCACTGTTTGAGCAAAATCCGTGATCCGGAGGTCTGATACTCTCCTAGTTAGTTTTATAGTTTTACTGTATGAATGAACCTTTTGTAAGCTGTTCATAAACATCTATTTCTCTGGGGAATTTCCCTTATAAGCCTAAACAGATGAGTACCTTATTACGAATATTTTCACTATTGTTTTAAAACACTTTTTACTTCAGTCTTGGACAGCCACTCGCTCTGTAAAGATCTAAGTTTGCTCATGACGATATAATAGAATAAAACTTGAACATCATTTATATAAACTAAGTTGTTCACTTATTTCTATCCCATTTCCAATAAATATTTTTGTTTTCGATAAATAATTTTATCGAGACGCATCAACCAAGCATTTTTAACTGATCCAGTGTTTGTTCGTGCAGTTTTGAATTATTTTTAATAGTGTGAAATTAAATATTTTTCTTTTCGATAAATAATTTTATCGAGACTCAATAGCCAAGCTGTGTTAAAAATATTAAAAGATTATTTTCGTTTTTATTTTGAAAAGAAATTTAAAAAAAATGATAGCAACATTAGTGGTAGCGGCCATAATTAGCGTGATAGAAGGCGTGAATAAGATTTTCGAGAAGACGGTAAAAGAGGTATGGGACATTCATCATACTGTGTGTCAATTGATAGCTTCTGGTAAGGGTAACGAGCGAATATTTTGTTATGCTCACGAACCTCTATATTTAGTTGAAAGGATATCGCAGGATCTGGGTATAAGCTTTACCATGTCTTTCGGATGTAGTGACAGTACATGCAACGAAAAATTCAAACAAAGCTTTCGTGGAACGGAATGGGAGCCGATTAATAAAAAAGCGACTGTAGTGGAGACGCAACTTCAGTCAAGAATAAATAATTACCTCTACTTGTCAATTGTAGCTTACACCCGTAACTACAAAGTTAAGTTCAGTTACAAGGAGTTGAATCCACCTGATGTAGACTGGCGAAGTGAAGATCGTTTAGAGTTTGATACTGTAGAAAGACTAGTATTGAAAATGAGAGATCCAAATTGTTATGGATTTCTAATCGATAAAGACTCATTTGTGTAAACTAATATTAAAACTAAAAAATTGTAAACGATTAGTTACAAGTATAATCGATACTAAAGTTTTGTGTGTAATATTTATTTTATAATTTCATATTTGTATTAGTGTGTGTAAAAATGGTATTCTGTGCACATTGAAATTCATATAATTGTAACAATTTTATAAAAATAAATGTAACATTGGTTATTCCATAAATAAAGTTTTTTTATGTATCACTTAGTTTATAATTTCATATTTGTATTAGTATGTAAAACCGTATTCTGTGTAGTTTTAAAACTGCTATAATTGTAATAATTTTCATCAAAAAATAAATGTATTAAACCACAACACTTTTTTTTTTTCGGCTACTTATTTTGACAACTGGAGAACTATAAATTTTAACTTATCTCCCGCAGCTAGTAGGGTGTGATGTCTTTCAGAGTTTAGTGTAAACTACAAGCTATAAACTAGAGATGTTAGTAACGCAATTTGAGCCGTAGAGAGACAATGCTGGAGTCCTAAGCGTATCGAATAGCTTCAAGCAGCGCTGGTCGTGTGCCACCGCTCATACAGCTAGTAGGCGCACGCGCGCTCGTAAGCCTTATCGTATCTAACTTGCTGTTTGAGCCGCCGCTTACTCGGCTAATACGCGCGCGGTCGTCAGCCTTACGAACCCGCGACTAGCTTTCTTATTTCACCGCTAGCAGTTTCAGCGTGCCGGCCGCGGAGGCCCCACACTACAAGGCTTATAGAGACGCTGTTTGATTATTATAATTGTATATATATTATTTTATTAAAATATTTATCAGTAACAAACATGAACACTTTGTGGCGTCATCCCTTTACTTGTTTGCTGGCCGGTCCTACTGGTAGCGGAAAAACAACTTTTGTTAAAAAATTATTAAAATTTCGTGAAGAAATGATCGATGCTAGCATGGATCGAATTTTATTTTATTACGCCGAGTGGCAAGACGGATATAAAAACGAGGGATTCATTAAAGACGGAAACAAAATTGAATTTCGCGAGGGACTGCCTAAACCACAAGATTACTCAAACGATCCCCACTTGAAAAAACTTTTAATCATCGATGATTTGATGCGTGAATCGTCGAATCATATAGTTGTCGACTTATTTACCAAAGGCAGTCACCATAAAAATATCAGTGTATTGTTTCTTACACAAAACATCTTTCACAAAGGTACTCATTCATGAGATATAAGTTTAAATTCTTCGTACATAATTTTATTTAAAAATCCGCGAGACCGTGCGCAGATTCAACATTTAGCAAAACAAATATACCCCGAAGATTCAAAATTTTTACAAGAAGCGTATCAGGATGCAACGGCTCAAGGTTTTGAATATTTTATGATTGATTGTAAGCAAGATACTTTAGATGAAGTTAGATTTCGAACAAGTATATTTCCGGACGATGAGTATCAATACGTTTACTTACCTAAATATACTCATAGCCAGCGTTGGGTACACAATAATTGTGATGGAGTTCAACGGATAACTTCAGGCCATCCAAGAGATATAGCCTTTGTCATATTCGCGGAAAATTCCAAACGTCAGAAATGTAAAGAATTTTCCTTAATTCATTCTAATATTTATAAAAAGAGTATAAGAAATGAATTAATCTATTAATTAAATAAAACTTTTACGTGTATTAATTAACTTAACAAAAAATAATTAAAAAATTTTTGTAAAAATAGCTGCAAATAGCATTTTTTAAGCCCTTTCCAAATCTTTTTTCAAATTTTTTCTAGCTCTATCATTTAAAAAACTACAACTGATTGAAGAAAAATGCAAAAATGAAAAAAATTTCAAAATTGCCAAAGCGATTATTCTTTTTTTTATATCGTTAAAAAAATTTAAGTAAGCTAAAAAGAAAGCATTTAAAGAATACTTTAAAATGCTTTTTTTTAATTTTTTCTAGGATGAAAATTGAAGAAGATACGCTTTTTTAAAGTCGGAGCAAAAATTTGATGACCTGCTCAGAATTATTGCCCGGTACTGTACATTAATAATTAATATTTTAGTTTAATTGGAACATAATTTAAAATAGTAATTTTTATACTTCGTATTATTATACTAAAATTATATTGATCATAGTATATTAATTAATTATACTTCGTATTAAAATTACTATTTTAAATAGTAATTTTTATACAAAAGATTATGTCCCACTATCTAAAATAGTAATTTTTATGATAGAATTTTTCTCCTTATAGATGAAATAACTTCTTCTTCAGGAGCAAAATGAAAACGCATTTTTTTATATGTATGCGTACTGTGTTCGCTTAACATAGATAAAATTTGTTGAAATCTTACGTGGATTACAAAATATAAGAATATTTATCATGAATAAAAATTCAACTTTTTGTCTTGATGCGCTTATAATAATCATCTACAGCTCGGTGTGGAATTAACAGGGTCCACTTTAATGTTTGGATGATACTGAGAAAAATGGTCTTGGAAAAATGACTATATAAACAATATTTTCAAAATATTAAATTTTTTTATTATATAGTAGTCTGTACGTTAATTTAACAAAAGATTTAAATGTTCTATCACAGATATATTTTTATATACGATTAATAAATTCATTACTAAATATACTAAATATTTGTATTTAAGATATTTTCAATTCTATCGATCAAAAATTTTAAAATTTATGCAATATAAAATATATAATTTTATATTTTACTAATTATTGATAGCTTAAGAGGATATCGTAGTTCTGCTCCTCCTAATAATATTTTTATTCAAAGTTCATGAGTAAACAGTGCGTCAAATCAAATTCTTTCACTTCAGTAAGAAAATTCGTAAGATCAATCCTTAGCGCGGACAAGTCAAGAAATTTATCAAAATAATATACATAAAAAGTTATAAACAAACTTTCGATATATACTATTTTGAGGTTAGGTTCATCGAGCTTGATATCTAATTTTCATTCAAAGTTCATGAAAAAATATGAAGCTAAATTGAATTTTTAATTTAACAAAAATTATTGTATTAATATAGTTTTAGCGCGGACAAGTCATTATATTTGTCCAAATAGTGAATTTAAAAAGATATCAGTAAGATAAAAAAAGCAAAACTCGATTCCAACAACTACGACATCCCGTTAAATATATAATACATTCCATGAATCGTATTAATTTTCTTTTTTTTGCATTGGGAATCCTCATACCGACATAGAGTTCTACCTTATCTACATTTAAATTATGAATTTTAATAATAATTTAACCATTCATGACTAAAATTCGGTGGAGAGGCACATTCTTAACATGCCAAAGAATTTATTGCAACATTAAAAGACAATATAAGGGTAAAAATAAAGGCGAAAACTGCTTAATACGATGAACTTTTCAATGTAGTTATGAATAATCGTATTATGCAGTTTTCGTCTTCATTTTCACTTTTATTCTGTCTTTTAAGAAGGGGCCGAACTATCTGTCTTTGTCTAATAGCGTTTTTCATCATTAATGTAAACACTATCCGGTATAACAAGAAAAAAATAGCAGCCCCCGCTAGATATTAGTATAATAAGTAAATTTTGTAATAATAGCCAAATTTTTTCACTGCGTAGTTTTTGAATAATTAGAGACCTACCAAAAGAAGATAGGTTATATTCTAGATTGCTAGTAGGTCTCTAATTAGACAAAAACTATGCGGTAAAAAATTTTGTTGTTATTACAAAATTTACTAATTATACTAATATCTAGCGGGGGCTGCTATTTTTTTCTTGTTATACCGGATAGTGTTTACATAAATGATGAAAAACGCTATTAGACAAAGACAGATAGTTCGGCCCCTTCTTAACGTTGCAATACATTCTTTAGAATGTTAAGAATGTGTCTCTTCTATGAATTTTAGTCAAAAATAGTTAAATTTTTATTAAAATGCATAATTCAAATGTAGATAAGGTAGATCTCTGTGCCGGTATGAGGACACCCCTTAAGGGGAATCCTCATACCGACATAGAGTTCTACCTTATCTACATTTGAATTATGAATTTTAATAAAAATTTAACTATTCATGACTGAAATTCGTAGGAGAGGCACATTCTTAACATGCCAAAGAATTTATTGCAACTTTAAAAGACAATATAAGGGTAAAAATAAAGGCGAAAACTGCTTAATACGATTAACTTTTCAATGTAGTTATGAATAATCGTATTATGCAGTTTTTGTCTTCATTTTCACTTTAATTCTGTCTTTTAACGTTGCAATAAATTCTTTAGAATGTTAAGAATGTGCCTCTTCTATGAATTTTAGTCAAAAATAGTTAAATTTTTATTAAAATGCATAATTCAAATATAGATAAGGTAGATCTCTATGCCGGTATGAGGACACCCCTTAAATGATAATTATATGAATTTTTTGTTTCTAATCTTTTTTTTCTTGACTCTACTTAAACTGTTCGACAAAGTTGGCACAAATTGTTTAAGCTTGCAAGGGGACCCTTACAGAAAAAAATTATAATCAATAACCGTAGTAAACTATAGCTAAAGAGTGTAGTAGTATTATAGTAATGAAGTATAGTTTCTTGTAGTATCTTCGCGCAGCTATAATCAAAGATTACAATCATTATGTGGTCGAAATATATTGAGGATTATTGTATATTATAAGTAATGATTGTAGTTAATAACATTAATTTCGTCCTATTATGAAATAATTTCTATGGGTCTATATAGAGTATCGCTTTATAATGTGCTTATGGGTTTATGGTTTATGAATTTATGGCTTATAGGTTTATGGGTTTATGGTTTATGAATTTATGGCTTATAGGTTTATGGGTTTATGGTTTATGAATTTATAGCTTATAGGTTTATGGTTTATGGATTTATAGTTTATGGGTTTATGATTTATAAGTTTATGGTCTATAGGTTTATGGTTTATGGGTTTATGGTTTATGGGTTCATGGTTTATGGACTTGTGGTTTATGGGTTCCTGGATTTATGGTTTATGGGTTCATGGTTTATGGGTTATTGGGTTATTGGGTTATTGGGTTATGGTTTATGGGCTTATGCGATTATAGATTATAGGTTTATGGTTTATGGGTTCATGGTTTATGGGTTCATGGTTTATGGTTTATAGGTTTATAGTTTATGAGTTTATGGTTGATAGGTTTAGGGTTTATGGTTTATAGGTTTATGGGAATATAGTTTATAGATTGATAGTTCATCAAAATATAAGTTTATGGTTTATGGGTTCATGGTTTATGGGTTTATGATTTATGGGTTAATGGTTTATGGGTTTATGGTATATGGGTATATGATTTATGGGTTTATGGTATTATGGGTTTATGGTTTATAGGTTCATGACTTATAGGTTTATAATTTATTGGTTTATGATTTATAGACTTATGGTTTATGCGTTTATAGCTTATAGGTTTATGGGTTTACGGTCTATGGGTTTATGGTTTATGAGTTTATGGTTTATGAGTTTATGGTTTATGAGTTCATGGTTTATAATTTATGGGTTCATGATTTATAGGCTTATGGTTTATGCGTTCATGGCTTATAGATTTATGGCTTATGGGTTTACGGTCTATGGGTTTATGGTTTCATAGTTTATGGGCTTATGGTTTATGGGTTTATGAATTTATGGTTTATGGGTTAATGGATTTATAAGTAATGGGTTTATAAATTTATTGTTTATGGGTTTCTGGTTTATGGATTTCTGGTTTATGGGTGTACGGTTTATAAATTAATATTTTGCAGGTTTATAGCTCGTGGGTTTATGGATTACGAATCAAATGTTTATGGGCTCATAGCTTATGAGATTATAGTTTATGGGCCTATGGGTTCACGGTTCCTAGAGTCATAGTCTATAGGTCTATGATTTATAGGTTAATCGTTTATGGATTGATTGTTCACGATTTATAGGTTAATAGTTTATGTGTTCATAGGAACTGGTTATGGGTTGATGAGTCTATGGTTTATGGTTCATGGTTTTATGGTTTACTTTATGGGTAAATGGTTAATGGGTTCATGGTTTATGGGTTCATGAGTCCGAGATATATGTATTTATAGTATATGAATTTACAGTTTAACTATTCATGTGTATAATGATCGTTTAAATGAACAAACTTATAAACAGTGGAATCATAAACTGATATACCACAAATCCATGAAATCATGAACTTTAAACCTATACATAGGTTTATGGGTATATAAACTATATACCCATAAACCATAATCTATAGACCCATAATCTTATAAATCATAAACCAATAAGCTATAAATTTATTAATTATAGACTCATAAACCATAAATCCATGATCCACGAACCCGTAGACCATCAACCCACTAACTATAAAACTATAAATTCATAAACTTATAAACGTATATACTATAAACACATACATCTTAAACCTTTTAACCCATGAATCACAAATCCATAAACTCATTAACCGCAAATCTATGAAGGGGGTATATACATATTAGACACTAAGAAATAAAATTGAATTTTCTTATTAATGTTTAAATTTATTTTAAAATATTCAAACTACTACCTTAAAGTAGACATAAATATCTTTGTTTTAAGCCCTGTTAAGCTTATTTAATTCCAGCCATACTCCCATGATCACTCGATGAACCTTCGAATCCATCATTCCTGCACAGTAAGGTTTCTGATAACCCAATGAACTAACTTAACTTTACCAAATAGATTAAGCTTCAGTATTGATGTCATTCTTGCATGAATATAGGGTTTTGAAATTTAATGACTAGAAGTGGTAAAAAAATCCAAAAATATTTAAATTTATTTAGAAAATTGAGATTTCTTGTTAAAAAATTAGAAAATTTTGTTAAAAAGTAAAAAATTTTTGGTTTTTTAAAAATCCCTACATTCAAACAAAAATGACATCAATATTGAAGCCAAATCCGTTTGGTAAAGTCAAATTAGTTCATTAAGTCATCAGAAACCTTACGGTGCAGAAATTATGGGTTCGAAGGTTCATTGAATGATCATGAAAGTATGGCCGGAGTAAAATAAGCCTAAAAGGGCTTAAAATGAAGGTATTTATGTCTACTTTGAAGTAGTATTTTAAATATTTACAAATAAATTTGAACCTTAGTAAGAAAATTAAATTTTATTTCTTAGTGTCCAACATGTATATACCCCCTTAGTCTATGAACCATTAGGCTATAAAACCGTGAACCATCAACCCATAAACCATAACCTATTAACTACAACTATAAAACCATTAACTCATAAACTTATTAACCAATATACCATAAACACATATCTCAGACCCATGAACTCATAAACTATAAACCATAAACCTATAAGCCATAAATTTATAAACTCATGAGCCATATATGCGTGAATCCATAAACCATCAACTCATAAACCCATAAATCATCAAACAATAAACTATAAACCCGTAAACTATAAACCCGTAGACCATAAACCCATGAACCATAAACTTATGAATCAGAAACATATTAACGATAAATTCATAAGATATAAAACCATAAACCATAAACCCACGAATAATCAACCCATAAACCATAAACTTAAAAACCATAAACCTATAGACCCATAAATCATAATTCATGAACTTATGAACTATAAAATCATAAACTATAGAACTATGAACTATTAACTCATAAAACATTAACCGTAATCCCATAAATGTCAAACCCATAAACTTACAAACCCTAAACCCATAACCATTAACTTCTAGACCCATAAACTATTAGACCGTAACCCATTAACCCATAAACCTATGAACTATAAATCTATAAATCCAACCTACTATCAACTCGTAAACCTATAAACCCATAAACCATGAACTCATAAACCCTAAAACATAAACCCATTAACCATAAACCCATAAACCATAAGCCCATAAACCATAAACCCATAAACCATAAACCTATAAACGATAAACCCATAAACCATAAACAGATAGACCATAAACCCATAAACCATAAACCCATAAACCATAAACCCATAAACCCATAAACCATAAACCCATAAACCGTAAACCTATAAACCATAAACCCATAAACCATAAACCCATAAACTATAAACCTATAAGCCGTAAACTCATAAACCATAAGCCCATAAACCCATAAACCCATAAACCCATAAACCATAAACCCATAAACCATAAACCAATAAACCCATAAATTATTAAACCATAAACTATTAACCCATAAACTATTAACCCATAAACTATAAATCCATGAACTATGAAACTATAGACCCATATACTATAAACACATGTATCTCGTGCCCATAAACCCATATAACATAAATTTAGAAACCTATTAACTATAAACCCATAAATCCATAAACCCATAAACCATAAAGCCATAAATCATCAAACCATAAATCATAATCCCATGAGCCATAAACCCATTAACTGTAAACCCATAAACCATAAACCCATAAACCATAAACCCGTATACCATAAACCCATAGACCATAAGCTTATAAATCATAAACCCATAAACAATAAATCTATAAACCATAAATCTACTAGCCATAAATTGATAAACCCATAATCCATAAACCTATAAACCACACTGAAAAATAAGTGGTAGTCCACGAGTCCCTCGAAGTACTTCTGCTCCACGAAACCGTAAGAATGCTAATGCTTTCTCTCGTGGGGAACGTGACGCCCCACTGTCGAAACTAACAGCTCTTTATGTTGTGCATGTGTATTCCCACTCACGTGGGATTTCGTTTGGCGTCATGCGAAGTACTCCTCTCGTCCCACAGTGGCACCACTGTTTTCCCGCAGTGGTACTCTGGTTGCACGAAACGAAAAGAGTATAGTTTCGTTACCGATGGTAGTGCTTCTTTCCCACTTATTTTTCAGTGCATCTATTCATATACCGTAAACCCATAAACCATCTATTCATATACCATAAACCCATAAACCATCAACTCATAAATCGTAAACCTATAAAACATATAACCATAAGTACATTATAAAGCGGTACACTATACAGACCCATAGGAATTATTCATTATGATTAATCACGTTATCGATTATAGTAGGACAAAATTAATGTAATTAACTATAATCATTACTTATAATATACTGTAATCCTCAATATAGTTTGACTACATAATGATTATAATCTTTGATTATAGTAGCGCGAAAATACTACAAGAAACTATACTTTATTACTATAATACTACTGCATTCTTTAGCTATAGTTAACTACGGTTATTGATTATAGTTTTTTTCTTTAATGGGAGTGTCAAGCCTTCAGGTTACCGATTTTAAAAAAAACTAAAATAAATATTTTCTTATATAAAAATGATAACGGTATCAGAGAAAGATATGACGATACCACCCTCAAGCTCAATCGTTCTTGGTTTACCAATATTATGACTATATAAAACTACACATTGAAATTTTTAATAAATTTTATTTATCCATTTCTAAATGGTCCATCAAAATATGTACAATTTGACGTAAATTAGCATGAATATAATTCAAAATATTTTTAACATTAGAAATAAAATAGACTATAAAAGTAAATTTATCCAAAATATTTGTTTGTATTTCTAAAATTGCATCCAATTTCTCATTAATTTCTGAATAACGTCGGCAATGAACTGAAATTACAAAAAAAACATATTTTAATATACTTTATTTTTTACTTAACGTTGCTGTATTTATGCTAATTATTACGATGCTAATTAGCGGCAGAGGTCGTTTCAGCGTGTTTGTAAACAAAGCACATGTATCATAATACAGTGGTGCTTGTATCAAATGGCCACCGAGAGGGGGATTAGAACTCGAATCCTCGAGATCGAATCCATCGCTCTACTGAGTAAGCCACTGACAAGGAGAGTATTTGACCTCCGGGAAACGGATTTGGCTGAAACTGCAGGATATGATTTTTTGATAAAAAAAAATGAACCCGTGTTTTTTCTTTTGTGCTATAGACGGAAATATAGACATTTCTTCGAAAATATAGAAAAAAAGAAGCGTTTATTAGAACTCAAATAACTAAACAACTGAAACTCTTGCAAAAAAATGCATGAAAAATAGAAGGAAGTACAAGGTCAAAATTTTAATTTAAGCTTTGTTGCATTAAAAAATCTCTTATGGTTCAAAAGTTACAGGCGATTTAAATATGCTAATAAAATAGGGTAAAAATTTGATCGTATGTTACATGCTAAAAATATTAATAAATATGTAGTAATTTTAAATTAGGCATAACTTTTGAACTACAAAAGCTCTTTTAATGCAACAAAGCTTAAATTAAAGCTTTTAACTTTTACTTTCTTCTATTCTTTATACATTTTTCTGTAAAAGTTTTAGTTGTTTAATTATTAAAGTTCTTATAAACGCTTCTTTTCTCTATATTTTCGAAGAAATGTCTATATTTCCATCCATAAGGCCTATTAGCTCAAAAGAAAAAACACGGGTTCATTTTTTTTTCATCAAGGAATTATATTCTGCAGTTTCAGCCAAATCCGTTTCCCGGACGTCAAATACTCTCCTTGTGAGACCTCTAAGGAGGATCTATGATTAAGTGCTGTATAAGCAGGGGCCCCAAAATATATAAAAAATTTTTACTCTTACCCCAGCAGTAATGGACATTTCATTAACTCGAAAAGCGGGCTGGAAGTAAGATATAGCTTACTTTTAAAATACTAGCAGAAATAAAGTATTTTATTCCCTCAAATAAGCGGGAATAAAGTGCTTCATTTTCGCTGAATGAAAAATTTGTGAATTTGAAGAATTTTCTTTAAAATTTTTTACAAATGATCAAATTAATTAATAAAATTTAAATAAAAATACTAAATTTTTATATTAAAAATTAATATATTGAAAAAAATCATGAAATTTCATTATTATATTTTAAAAATAATTTTAATAATAAAGAAATTTTTTCTGAATAAATGTTTATTATGACAATTAAGAGCAGGTCGAGTATATCTGTCCTTTTCTAATCAAAGAATTGATTTTTTCACAAAAATTAATGATTATAGCAAAAAATAAGAAGAAAGCCCCATCTCGTAAAATAAAAAGCAAGATTCTCTTTTATGAGGAAAAATTATTTTTATCGCTTCGTTTTTCAGAAAACCTTGAAAAACTGAAGTGTCCATCCTAACCTCTATTTTTTAAGTTTTTCAAGGTTTTCTTCAAAACGAATCGATAAAAATAATTTTTCCTCATCAAAGAAAATCTTGCTTTTTATTATACGAGATGGGGCTATCTCCTTATTTTTTGCTACAATTATTAGTTTTTGCAAAAAAATTAATTCTTTGATTAGAAAAGGACAGAGGTATATGACCTGCTCTTAATGTTCATAATTCACACCATAATGTGGTTATTAAATTTATTTATATTTTAATTTCTAAAAATCGGACACACTTTTTTAAGTTAATAAAGTGACCACGGTTGAGGTAGCAATAAAGTAAAATATGCAACACGAAAGTAAAGTCTATTTCTCACTCGGGAATTTACTTCCCTCGGAAGAAATATGTGAATTTACTCTCTAGTTGCATAATGTACTATTATATCTAATTACTATTATTATATTTCATAAAAAATATCTGCATTTTACTCTTGCTAGCGTTTTAATCATATCAATTTTAATAAATTATTAATAACTTTATTACATTCATGACATGCAATATTTTTGATTAATTTAAATTTGTAATAAAAAAATCCACAATTTAATTTCCGGTTCATAAAAATATTTTAATTTAACAAGTTATAAGCATAAACGATATTTTTGTCATAAAATTCCATGTTAAATTTCTGTATTTCCAGAATTTTTTCTTCTTTATTTTAGTCAATGACCTTATATTTTAAAATTGTTATGGAATACAAGTACCTTGTAGTTTTCATGATATTTTTTACTAAGGGCAGATGAGTAGAATCAACGAATATAGACACTTATAGAAGCGTACTCTTAAATGGGAAATTTCTGCCAAAAATGAGTTACCCAGCTACTGAGGGCACCACTAGATCCCATGTATTTTTATATCTATATATATCAAATTTTTCATATGTATAGATATACAAATAATGTTAAAGTGTTACCCAGCGTATCGGACGAAAAATTTAACCCAGAAGTACGCTTCTATAAGCGTCTAGCTTCGTTGGTAGAATAGAGACATTCGGTAGTAGACGATGCGTAATAGAAACAAGCAATCAGCGCTATTCGGAAAGTTTCATGCGGAAAATAGAATTCTATTCTCTATTCCACTGGAGAATAGAAGAGCGAATAGCGATATGAAGTAGATACACTGACATTTTTCAAAAATTGTGATTGCAATATTTTATTAATTATTATATTAAAGTAAAAAATGAAATATGATGAAAACATGAGCGCTCTGTATGAGCTACAACTTTAAAAGAAGGTTATTTTTATGTTTACGCAACCCATATACGCATGCATCTTCTTTCCTTTCCACGAATTTTTTGCCGTTTAGGGTGAAATCAGATGGAGCGGAAAATAGGCGACGGAACGTCACAGAACCTCAATTCCGCATCTTTGTATTCCGCCAACGGAGTAAAGACGACGTAATAGACGACATCAATTTTTATTTTGTTTAAAAAAATTATTAGTGCTTCAATAACCTCACGTAATATTTTTAATTTGCTTTCCATAGCTGTACTTTCAATTTCAATCAAACTTTTAAATTCTATTTTGGTTAACTATTTGTTTAAACAATTTCAAAAAGTCTGTGACGCTTCTATTATCCCGTCAAATTTGTTTCCCTGTATTCACATGGAGAGGAATAGAAGTTCTGTGACGTTGATTAGCAATTTTGTAATTAAAAAATAATGATGTTAATTGAAATATTTGGTTATAATAACAAACTATATTTTATTTTTATAAAAAAAGAATCTCATTACAATAACAATAGGTGATTATTTCCAACTTTTTTAACATTTTTGTTGTTAATTTAAAATTCGCGGATACATTTGTATGCTATTTTTAACAATTTTTCAGCTACATTCCGCGCCATGTGAACATAGGGAAAAAATTTGACGGAAAACAAGGCGACGGAATGAATGTTTTGTGACGTTCCGTCGTCTATTTTCCGCTCCATCTGATTTCACCCTTACGGTTCCATGGAGAGAAAAAAATAGTAGAATAGACGGTGGAATAGACATAAAAAATTTGAAATTATTAGTACAAAAACAAAAATATATTTTTATATTATTGAAATTACGTTTAAATAACTAATTAAGTTATCATTGTGAGTTTCTTTCAATGATTAAGGCGGTATTTCTTTATTTAATAAATTATATAGTCTTTATTAAAAGACATTTCGTCTATTTTATTCTATTCTGAGGTTCTCTGTGACACCCATATGAACAAAGGAGCAGGAAAATTTTGGAATGGAAAGTGTGGAATAAAATTGATTGACTTTTTCTACTCATCCTCCTGCACCTACAAGCGTATCACTAATTTTTTTTAATTTCATAGAACTATCTTAAGAGGAGGTCGAGTATATCTGTCCTTTTCTAATCAAAGAATTGATTTTTTTTACAAAAACTAATAATTGTAGCAAAAAATAAAGAGATAGCCCCATCTTGTATCATAAAAAGCAATATTTTCTTTGATGAGGAAAAATTATTTTTATCGATTCATTATGAAGAAAACTTTGAAAAACTTAAAAAATAGAGGTTAGGATAGACAATTCAACTTTTCAAAGTTTTCTTAAAAACGAAGCGATAAAAATAATTTTTCCTCATAAAAGAAAATATTGCTTTTTATTATACGAGATGGGGCTTTCTTCTTATTTTTTGCTACAATCATGAGGTTTCGCAGAAAAATTAATGTTTTAATTAGAAAAGGATAGAGATATACGACCTGCTCTTAATACACTAAATATTTATTAATATTTTAAAAATTAAATATAATATAATAATATTTATTAATATTTTAAAAATTAAATATAATATAATAATATTTAATTATAAAATATGCAAATAATTTTGCGTTCAGTTTTAGAAAAATTATATCTAAAACATAAAATTAATATTACGTTTTATTGGTGATGAAAAAATGTCCTCCGATTCCGACATTATGAATCTTGATTTATTGAAATATCTATTAAACAATAATAAATAATTTTATTATTAAACGATGAAATAATAAAAAAAATATACTTACATTTATAATAATTTTCAATTCTTAAATTCACATGTTATGCTTCACTCTATGCTTAGCAACGATTTAAAAATAATAGTACGTTATGCAACTAGAAAGTAAAGTTTGATTTTTCTCCAGAGGTTAGAGTTTGCGATCCGAGCGAGCGAAGCGAATGGAGTAAATACTCAAGGAAATTTATGAAGCACTTGCGGTAAATTCTCTATTTCTTAACTATTAATGAATAGAAATTTCGTCGACTTTTCTCTATTCAAGTGTACCATTAATTAATAGTTACCTTGCCAAGTTAACTGTTAAGATTTCTTTCTATCAGTGTACTATTAGTCCAGTCATTCTACGAAATTTTATGACTTAATTAATTACAGATATTTTAAGGGTCCGTCCGCAGTGGGAAGCAGATGTCGCGACTAGTTGTGACGCGTTGCGATGAATCGTGACGCGTACTGACGACTCGTAATTTTTCTACCTTCGTTGTAATAACTGTCAACGCGTTGAAGCGTGTTACATCGTGTTGCAACGCTTTTGAATTTTTAGGTTATATTAATCATTCGATCAAAAAAATACTTTCAATTTGTTAAAATCGATTGTTTTTTCTTTAATTCTAAGAATAGTGTGCAAAATGAAT
This sequence comes from Anastatus disparis, assembly GCA_017163975.1. Taxonomy (NCBI): domain Eukaryota; kingdom Metazoa; phylum Arthropoda; class Insecta; order Hymenoptera; family Eupelmidae; genus Anastatus; species Anastatus disparis. The sequence goes on from JAFFSR010000078.1 coordinate 106,646, forward strand.
TCTGATTTTTGGCACTCTTTGATACTTATATCGACATAATAGATTATATCGTGTTGCGTCTGAAATAAGAAAATTGTTTTTTTTATGAGGAAAAAAAATGGATAGTGAAAAAGAAGAGATCTTAATTGATGCCATACAAAATCGGCCTGAAATATGGCAAAAAAGTAATGGTAATTATGATGATATTCTCTATACACTAAATGTCCTTTATTTATTTCATGCACTTAGAACTGTTTTATATTGTCCAACAATAAATCCACCTTCAACAACATGTTTTCCAATAAAAACAAATAATTCATTTTTTTTATCTCACTGAAAACAGTAACTTCCATTGCTATTTATAATTTTTTGTACACACTATTTATAGGATTATAGAAGAAACAATCGTTTTTTACAAATTTAAGTGTATTTTTTTTAAAAATTGAAGATCTTTAATTTAAAATATTGATTTTCATTTTACATTTCTGTTTACATTTAATCAAATGATAAACATAACCAAAAAATTCAAAAGCGTTGCAACGCGATATAACGCGCTTCATCGCGTTGACATTTATTACAACGAAAGTAACGATAGTTGAGACAAACTACAAATCGTCGCTACGCGTCACGATTCATCGCAACGCGTCACAACTATTCGCGACATCTGCTTCCCACTGCGGACGGACCCTAAGATGGGAAATCATTGGGGAGGGTTAGTAGATGATAAATAAATAAAAAGATACAGCTATATTTGCCCTATTTTTTTAACCGACTTCAAAAAGGAGGAGGTTCTCAATTCGACTGAATTTTTTTTTATTTTTTTTTTTATGTCTGTTACCTCATAACTCCGTCATTTCTGAACCGATTCGAAAAAAATTTTTCTTATCTGATAGAGAATGTCTGCAGGAAGGTCCCATACGTGTCCTATAATTATTGGGCCAATATTCGGTTTGTATGACCCAATTATCAAATTAAGAAAAAAACCGGGTGTTTTGTTTTCTCATTTACCTCCCTTGTACTTCTCTCTTTCTCTCTCTCTCTCTCTCTCTCTCTCTCTCCCTCCCTCCCTCTCTCTCTCTCTCCCTGCCTCTCTCTCTCTCTCTCTCTCCTCCCTCCCCCTCCCTCTCTCTCTCTCTCTCTCCCTCCCTCTCTCTCTCTCTCTCTCTCTCTCTCTCTCTCTCTCTCTCATTCTCTCTCTCTCTCTTACCTCAGCTTGAATATGTATACATGCACACATAAGGACACTGTGCTGTTGAGCCTTCTTTCTTTCCAGCTATATATTGCTTGGTGGTGTACTAATGCATGCGTTATGAATTAATAATGAAAGTTTAATGTAATTAGTGGGTCTACCTATATTTGCGTTGTTAGTAAGGGGATTCACTAGAAGATAGAAAATAAAAATTTTTTAACAAAAACAAACAATTTAAAAAATTTTTAATAAATAAAAACCGACTTTAAAAGTATCGAATAAAAACAAAATTTTTTACAAAAAATAAGATTTTAAAAACATTGCACTAAAAAATGACAAATAAAAAATTTTTAACAAAAAAAAAACCGACTTCAAAAAATGCACTGAAAAGTAACAAATAATTTATTATCTTTAGAAATTATACAAATAATTGGTAAAATACAATTTTAGAGTTCGATTGGTCTTTTACATAATATATGATTGTATTTTACAAATTAATAATAAAAAAAGAATGATTATATCATTTTCAATTAAAATTCATATTACAAAAAAAAAGAAATTGAATGTGTATTAGAGAATCGAGGATGTGATAATAGAAACAAATATAATATTGTAAACTTTTTATTTATTGAAAGAAAACGTAAATTAAAATACATTATTTGTTAAAAAAAAGAAATGTAGGAATTTCTATAAAAATTCAAATAAATCAATAAATTACATATTTAACCAAAACATCATTTAGTTAGATAATTTTTATACGAATTTAAATTTTATAATTTACATTAAAATTAATTTTAATATTATTACGATTGTCTAAAGTCAGTGTAATATTTTTGTTCGCTATTCTAACCCTAAAATCGCCACTTCGTTGCTCTTTTTGGTTCTCATGGCGAAAAACACACTACGCAACTAGTGTCGAAAGGCTTTTTTACGAAACTTGTTACGACCCTCACCTTCGGCTCAGGCCGTAAACTTCTCGTTTCGTGAATAAAGCCTTTCCATACCCGTTACGTAATGTACTATTTTCTTTGTTAAAATTGTAACCTCACTCTTTTATATTTCTTTCTTTGTTTAAATAATTTTCTCACTTACAATGCATTCACGAAATTTTAAGATATTGGTTTTTATGACATTAAACATCTAATAAATGGTATTTTTCTTTGTTAAAATTTTAACCACACTCTTCTACACTGAGAGAAAATTCATGCCAATAGAGCATGTAGTCTACGTATCCAAAGTTAGTAAGTAATATCCTATGCTTTAATAACAGCGCCATCTACTCTTACGAGGTTTGTGCTATCCAAAAACTATTTGTTTACATGCTTTAGTAGCTCCCCACTCTAATATCCTTCGATAGCTAGCGCTGTATCCTCTCATGGGACGTGAAGGAAGTAAACGTGGCTTGTCCACTATTCTTTCTTTACTGCTAACTATGGCATTCTTCTATTGCTCAAGTCGCCTCCTCTTTTGGGTGGCGACGCGAGCAAACACGGCTGGTCTATATCCAAAATCATGTTGCAAATTTCGTTAACGTATTTTCGTAGCGTGAATCTTTTATTTCTTTTCTTTTCTTTTTTTATGAAGGGAGATACGTTATAAATATAACCTGTTAAACTTTTTAACTTTAAATAATTAATTTTTAACTTAAAATTTAATTATTTTAAACCGCTGGGGAGTTAATAACAACTCAGTTTTATTTATTTATTGTAATTTATTGTAAATTTTATAAACTAAATTATAAATAAATTAAACTATACTATTATAAAATAAACATCACTATTATTTATTTATCAATATTTGTAATTACTACCTATAAAGAATAATTTATTTTTAAAAAATTTTCATTGAAAAAAACAAGCGTACTTGTGAAGAATTAAATTTTAAAATTATTAAAAAAATACAAAATCTAAAAAAAAATAAATATAAAAAGGAATAAAAAATATTAAAACAATAAAAAAAAAATTAAAAAAAAAAGTGACCCTAGCTGAGAGTTGAACTCGCGTACTCAAAAGGAAAAGCGTGAACGTTACGCACTAGACCAACGCTACTTCGAAATATCTCTGGCGTAAAATCGTACATGCTCATCTGCCCCCCAGCGGTTTAAAATAATCAAATTTTAAGTTAAAAATTAATTATTTAAAGTTAAAAAGTTTAACAGGTTATATTTATAACGTATCTCCCTTCATAAAAAAAGAAAAGAAATAAAAGATTCACGCTACGAAAATACGTTAAAGAAATTTGCAACATAATTTTGGGTATAGATCAGCCGTGTTTGCTCGCGTCGCCACCCAAAAGAGGAGGCGACTCAAGCAAACAAAGGATATGAGAGTGGGGAGTCATCGAAGTATACCACGCGAGTCATCAGTGAATGCCGTTCATGCTTTAGTTACTCTTTATACCATCTTTTTTAGTATAAGGTAATCCAATACTAATAGAGCTTCTCACGGCCTGTCATATTTGTATCAATGTTTTATATGCTCGCATAGATGGCAGTTCGCATGCTCTATTAGCATGAATTTTCTCTCAGTGTATATTTTTTTCTTTGTTCAAATAATTTTCTCACTTGCAATGTATACGTGAAAATTTTAGATCCTCGTTTTTATTATATTAAACATTTAACAAATTTATTTTATTCATTGTAATATTATATTTTACACAGCGTGCGGGAATTTTTTTTCCCGCACGCTTTTTTCCGTGTGAGAATTTTTTTCCCGTACGCTTTTTTTCGTGCGGGAATAAGGCACTTCCCGTACGGAAAATCGTGTGGGAAATCGAACTTCCCGCACGCTGTGTGGAAAATAAAATTGTTGCCCTCTACTACAGAGAAAGTGAAGGTATTACATACTGCAGTTTTAACCCTATTCAACACTTAAAATTTATTTTATACCACTCTAACCTCAAAATCATAACTTTAATATGATTATTCGGCTATCGTGGTATAAAATACATTATGGAACGGTTCTGTAAAGGCTTTTTTACGAAACGAGAAATTTACAGCCCGAGTCGAAGGCGAGGAGAAATAAAGCCTTTACACACGTAACTACGTTGCATGTTCGTGCCGTTTGAATGTACACTTGGCGGAAAGGATATTTTTCCGAATGTGTACCTCAAATGGCATTGCTGCATATTTTACCACAGATGTAAGAAAACTTCGAATTATGCATTAAGTTTCGCATCATGATTATTTTGTTTTTTCTTATAGGTTATTCATGCGAAATTCAAATGATAACAACTTAAATTTTATTGTTTATATAATTTAGATTCACAATATTAGATCTTATATGATTCTTGAACTAAGAAATAAAAATTTTATTTAATAAAATTATAATTCGAATCATGAAAAAAGAAAGTAATATTGTTTGTTTACTAAAATTATGTCATTAAGTAATAAGTAACGATGATGCGAAATTTGCTCTGTAAGTTGGAATTGTCTTATGCCAGTGGTAAAATATGCGATGTTGCCATTTGAGGTTAACATTCGGAAAAATATTCTTTCCGCCAAGTGTACATGGGGTTGTAAAGAGACATTGTGACGCATGATTTCGATATGATTATTTTTTTAACAGTATAATAAAATGTGAGATTACTTACGGTAGTACTTTTTTACATTGTTGAAAAAAGTTGTATTTAGCTCCCGCTAGAGGGTCTAGAAAATGCAGATTTATCTGACGCAGTAGACGTGTGTAAATAAAGCTCGTAGCTTCTTGCCCCAGTAAAAATGCGTTTAAATTGCCTGTCTTTCGCTTACGGTGTCTTAATAAATAGTATACACTACGCGTACATGATGCGGCTTACATTCTCGCCTTTTTGTCGCCCTTGCTTCGCTTGGGCGACAAACTCGGCTCGTGTGTGAATTGCATGTTTCGCGCACTTATTAAGTAATAATATTTTAATTAATATGTCATAACTTCTATTTCAAAAGAATTTGAGTTCAGGTTTCATTAAAAAAAAGTTTTAAGTTACTAGCTAATACTAGAGAACTATAAGCGTTTAAAAATCTATTAACTTTTGTAGTAATTTTCTTTAACTTCCCGTAACTAGGTAAACATTGAGTGGTAAAGTCTAATACCTTGGCTTTTTTCATATTTCTACATCTAAAATCATCTCCGAAAATTTGAGCAAAATCAACGACCCAATACCCTGACACTCTTCTGTCAGTCAAAATCAGCACGCGTTTCTCTAAACACAAAAGCGAACCAGAATGTGCAGTTTCATATTAAGGGGATGTTAAATGGACACTACACCTGTACTCGTAAATATTAACTTTCTTTCCATTTCTTTACTGAATTTCCAGAAAAGAAATGCATTAGCATGTAGTATCTGCCATGATGATTAATTAGTTAAATTTTTAAATAAATTTATTCATTGGTTTTTAAGATATTTGGATTCTCGGTATAAAATCGAAAAATTTTATTAAATAATATTGGTACCCAAAATTCTCAATAATTAATGAATTAATATATTTGAAAATTTAACTGAATTATCTTTATGGTATATACTATAAGCAAAAGCATTTCTTTACTGAAAATTTTGCAATAAAATGGAAAGATAGCCAATATTTATGAGTACAGGTGTAGTGTCCATTTTACATCTCCTTAACAGAAGCGCATGAAAAAAGTGTTTCTCACCCAGAGAGTTAAATAGTATATGCAGCAAGGGCGTGATAAGGCTTTGTGTTCTTTATGTAACTTTGGAAAATTCCCTATTTCGCGCCCTTGGTACATAATATACTATTTTAGTAATTTTTTAAAAATATAAAAATGATTGGCAATGTTTATAATTATAGCACTTATCTCGTTTGGTAATTTTTATAACGGAACTAGTATTCCTACAATATTAATAAATTTTAAAATAGGAAAATATTTTTTCTGCTTTCCGGCTTTGTCGAGCAGAAAAATGCATTACAACCCATGGCCAGTAAAAAAGAAAGCCTCAGTTCACATATTTGTTACCCTCGGGTTCGCCTCGGCCGACAATTATATGTGATCTGAGACATTCTTTTTTTTACTGGCCATGGGTTGTAATATACTATTTGCTAATTTTTTTTTTAATTTGATTGCAATCGGATGTAGTAAAACTATTAAATTTGCACGATTAACCCCTTAGTGCTCCTAAATTCGTATATAAAGCTGTACCTGCACATATTGGTAAATGAACTGAATTGCTGCTGTAAAATAGGACAGCCAGTTTTCTAATATCCAATATATTAGCAATATATTTTAGTACTATTGATTTATACGTGGGAATATATGGGCAATTCAATTTAAAATATGTGGGAATAATATGGGATTTGAATCTACGGATTCATAAATACAAATTTCGGCTATAAATTAGAAGACTGTAGATTTTTAAAGAAATGCAACATATTGGATATTGTTTCATCAATATGATGGTAATACGAAAAATATTTACGCGGGATAATAAGAAATTTAAGAGCAGGCCGGATTCGCTGTCCTTGTCTAATTGGCATTTTTGTTATTTACTCAAGTATTAATCGGTGTATCTGCAAATTGAAGGTTAAGCGCAATAGATATTATTATTACAAATATTTATGCAAAAAAAAAAAATCTATCGCTTTGTTTTTGAGAAAAGTAAGGAACGCGAAAATATTATAAACATAATCTTTTACTTCGGCGTTCCTTACTTTTCTCAAAAACAAATCGGTAGATTTTTTTTTTCTTGTGCATAGATATTCATAATAATAATATCTATTGCGATCAACCTTTATTTTGAAGATACACCGATTAATACTTGAGTAAATAACAAACAACTCAATTGTTACTCGGTCGGTATCAGGTTCTACTCCGGCCTGCCGTTAAATGAATTTTCACTTACTCATTTAAAATTAATAGCGGGTATTGGTTTGCAATAATTTATTAAATATGCAAAAAGTATGGTGGGTTCACATTTGTAGAACCTGGTATACCCGATAAGGTACAGCACAATATTCTCGTTCACACCTCATTTAAACACGGAGAGAATTTTTCTATAAAAATTATCTCCGTATTGGGAACTCACACGAAGGCGTAACCTATATATCGACGGTGGCTACGAAAACAATCACAGCTGTGTAATTGTCTACGAAAAAAAACACACCTTCAAAAATGCAACGGAAAAAAAAAATATTCTCAAAAGTGCGGTGAAAAAGAAAACATTTCCAAAAGTGCGACGGAAAAAAAACACATTCTCAAAAGTGCGGTGAAAAAGAAAACATCTTCAAAAGTGCGGCGAAAAAAAACACATCTACAAAAGTGTCGGCGAAAAAAAACACATCTACAAAAGTGTCGGCGAAAAAAAACACATCTACAAAAATGTCGGCGAAAAAAAAAACATCTACAAAAGTGTCGGCGAAAAAAAACACATCTACAAAAGTGTCGGCGAAAAAAAACACATCTACAAAAGTGTCGGCGAAAAAAAGCACACCTACAAAAGTGTCGGCGAAGAAAAACACATCTTGAAAAGTGGAGCGAAAAAATAATTGAACTTTTTATGAGAAACGATTTTTATTAGTATATTAATTAACAAATATAAAAAATAATCATTGGTTGTTAATAAATATTATTAGAAAAATACATTGAAAAATAAACTTAACATAGAAATATTTAAAGTATTTTTTTAGAAAAAATGGTGTTTTTTTCGTGAGAATTTTTCAAAATCAGATTTTTTTTCCGAATTTTCAAGAGGGAGTTTTTTTCGCCGACACTTTTGTAGATGTGTTTTTTTTCGCCGACACTTTTGTAGATGTGTTTTTCTTTGCCGACACTTTTGTAGACGTGTTTTTCTTCGCCGACACTTTTGTAGATGTGTTTTTTTTCGCCGACACTTTTGTAGGTGTGTTTTTTTTCGCCGACACTTTTGTAGATGTGTTTTTCTTCGCCGCACTTTTGAAGATGTGTTTTTCTTCGCCGCATTTTTCAAGATGTGCTTTTCTTCGACGCACTTTTGAAGATGTGTTCTTTTTCGCCGCACTTTTGAAGATGTGTTCTTTTTCGCCGCATTTTTGGAGATGTGTTGTTTTTCGCGGCACAATATCGATGTGTTTTTTTTCGCGGCACTTTTCATCTGTGTTTGTCTTCGTAGCGACCGTCGATATATAGTATACTAACATGGCGACAGAATTCCACAGTACAAGCTGGGCTTAAATGTAATGACATCAGTTTTTTAGTCTAAACATCATCACCGTGAAAAATATTTGTAAATACGCTAACACCAATCGTGCACAACGTAAATTTATACAAGGAGAAATGGTTTATCAGACCCAATTCGAAATAAAATGTGAAATTAATAAGAAATATACATTCAACGGTAAGGTTAACTTCATATAGCTTATTGCTTGCAGATGTCTACTTGTCCACGCTTCATACAAATCTATCTTCGCAGAGTTGTCAAATATATTCTGCTTGTTTACATAACCTCGATTTGTTCTCGGGAAGAGATGAAAACTAACATTTAAATTCTTGACTGCTTAAATTTCATGACCCCTTACTACACAATAATCTCTGTTGGAATTTTTTTCACGCATTTTGAACTCTTTTTATTACATTGTAATTAGTTTTCAATTAAAAAATAAAAATTAAACACCAATTGCTATGCTACCCTAGCGGAAAAAAAAGAAGAAAACTGAAGAAAACTGAAGACAACAGTTTATAACAGAAGATAACGGCAGAAAAATGTCGGAATTGAGACAAAGACAACAGTTATCAACTGTTTTCTTCAGTTTTCTGCCGATATTATCAGTTTTCTTCAGTTATCTTCTGTTTTCTTCACTCATTATATAAAAATGAAAATTTTTTTTTAATTTTCTTCATTTTTCTTCGTTTTTTAACAGTTATCAACTGTTTTCTTCAGTTTTCTGCCGATATTATCAGTTTTCTTCAGTTATTTTCTGTTTTCTTCACTTTTTATGTAAGAAAATGTATTTTTTTTTCAATTTTCTTCACTTTATTTCGTTTTTCAACTGTTATCAACTGTTTTCTTCAGTTTTTTACCGATATTATTAGTTTTCTTTGGTTATCTTCTGTTTTCTTCACTTTTTATGTAAGAAAATATTTTTTTTTTTAATTTTCTTCACTTTTCTTCGTTTTTCAATAGTTATTAACTGTTTTCTTCCGTTTTCTGCCGATATTATCAGTTTTCTTCAGTTATTTTCTGTTTTCTTCACTTTTTTCGTAAAAAAATATTTTTTTTCCAATTTTCTTCATTTTACTTTATTTTTAAACAGTTATTACCTTTTTTCTTCAGATTTCTTCACTTTTTTACAGTTTTGTTCAGAATATAGCTGTTTTCTTTAGTTTTCTTCACTTTTCAGAATATAACTGTTTTCTTCAGATTTCTTCACTTTTCAACAGTTATTTTCAGAATATAACTGTTTTCTTCAGTTTTCTTCACTTTTCAACAGTTATTTTCAGAATATAACAGTTGTCTTCAGTTTTTTCCGGATTTCTTCACTTTTCAAATTGCTTTTATAAATGAAGGAAAACGTTGAAAAATGAATAAAACTGTTGATAATTGCAGATAACTGCAGAAAACTGATAAAAACTGAAGAAATCAGAAGAAATCAGAAGATAACTGTTGTCTTTGTCTTAAGAGGAGGTCACGTATCTCTGTCCTTTTCTAATCAAAGAAATGATTTTTTCAAAAAAACTAATAACTTCATCAAAAAATGAAGAGAAAGCCGCATCTTGTATTAAAAAAAGCAATATTTTCTTTGATAAGAAAAAATTAATTTTATTGCTTCGTTCTCAAGAAAACCTTGAAAAACTTAAATCATAGAGGTTAGGGTGGACAATTTTGTTTTTCAAGGTTTTCTTGAGAACGAAGCAATAAAATTAATTTTTTCTTATTAAAGAAAATATTGCTTTTTTTAATACAAGATGCGGCTTTCTCTTGATTTTTTGCTAAAGTTATTAGTTTCTGTAAAAAACTCAATTCTTTAATTAGAAAAAGACAGAGATACGTGACCTCCTCTTAATCTCGACATTTTTCAACAGTTAATTTCCGTTTTCTGCAGTTTTTATCAGTTTTCTTCTGTTTTCTTCTGATATTTTCGGATATTTACTGTTTTCTGCATTTTTTTTTCCGCTAGGGTACTCAACGCAAAGTTGTGTTTTAGATTATTTCACAGCCTTGCCACGAGAGGTCATCGCAAGTGTGTGAGTTCCCAATACAAGAACAGTATTCTTATTTGCAACAGTTAATCACTAAAATAATCACATAGGATCGTTCTTGTAAAGAACTATAGTTATTGTATAAGTTATAAATTTAAAGAGTTAGAAGTATCATTCTTTCATGGGATGATTTTTATAAAGCGGTTTTTATATACCATGCTAGAATCGCTCTTACCTCCAGAGTGTTCTTGCAAAAGTGAATTAATAAAATTCTCGATAGAATAGTTCTTGTGAATTACTAAATACCATATCAAATCTTTCTTGTAAAGAACTATAGTTCTTGTATAAGTAATAACTTTAAAGAATTGAAAGTATCGCTCTTTAACAGAATGATTCTCATAGAGAGCGGTTCTTATATACCAAGCTAGAACCGCTCTTATCTCCAGAATTTTCTTTGCTAAAACGAATCAGTGAAATACTCGATACAATTTTTCTTGTAAAGAATTATAGCTGTAACAACAGTAAAAAGTATCATTCTTTAACAGAATGATTATCATAGAGAGTGGTTTTTATATACCATGCTAGAATTGCTCTTGCCTCTAGAGTATTCTTTGTAAGAGCGAATAGTAGATAAGCTATAGGCATACTGGCTCAGGTTCCTTCTGGATCACCCCCTCTCTCCTCAAAGTGATCTAGAATGTAATGTGTGTATAAGCCCATAAGAGTATCCCCTTCTTCGAGTGATTTTTTGAATTTTGGTTTTTATTTACGCCCACCCTTCCCTACTCCGTGTGATCGAGAATCCGATGTGTGTATAAGCACATAAGAGTATCCCCTTCTCCGTGTGATTTTTTAAATTTCAGTATTTTGTTCACGCCCACCCTTCCCTACTCCATGTGATTTAGAATCCAATATGTGTATAAACCCATAAGAGTTACCTTTTTTTGTTTGATTTGTAGGTGGCCCCATACCGTAGGGAGTCCCAAGATGTTTTTTTCTTTTGAAAGATTAATGTTTACGATTGCATGTTTTCCTTTTTTTCATCTCTATGACTTTTTTTTCCTTAAGCCACCTTCTTTTGATCGATAGATATTTTTCCTTTGGTCAAGGAATATTTTTCCTTATCTTTTACAAATAAGAGTTCTCCTTTTTTTTAAACAAGATGAAAAAAGATAGCTGACCCTTATAATAAATTTTTTCTCAAAAAGAATTTCTTTCAAAAAGATAAAGACAGTATTATATCTTAAAGGTTGCATGATTCATTATTTTCATGCACCTGCGACTCAAAAAAGAACACACACAGTGTACTGCATTAAGAGAAAGGACATTCTTTTCCTTCTCTCCTAAAAGCAGGTTAATTTTTGTGCAACGTTCAAGAAAATGCATAGTGGGCAGCGCTACAAAAAAAGACTCTCCATCCGCCGAAAAAACTTTATGTTTGCTAGTGACCCTTTCGCTTCCCCGCAGCGCCACTTAGTCGGCGCAATCAGTGTGCTGAAAATGGACTCTGATTACTCCGATAATCTTAATGCAAAGACTCTCCATCCACAGAAAAATTTTACGTTTGCTAGTGACCCTTTCTCTTTCGCTTCCCCGCAGCGCCACTTAGTCGGTACAGTCAGTGTGCCAAAAACGAACTCTGATTGCTCCGATAATCTTAATGCAATCGGCGCTTTACGCAATGCTGAAGGATACATGTGGCGCCTAATGTCTTTGAGTGCAGGTATACACAGAAAACCCTCGGTCTCGTCATTGTTTTACCACTGCATGTTTTTTTCTTTTTCATCTTTATGACAGTTTCTTTAACCCACATGCTTCTGATGGATAGATATTGTCCCTTTGGTCACTTTCACATTACTTTACTATTTAAAGTCACTTGTTTTCATTTTGTTGGAAAGAGACCTTTTTTTTCCTTTTCGTAAAAATATGTTTTCTTTTACTGAGAAAAGAAACTTTTTTTTGGTTTTCATGTTTATAATCTTACAATCTTTTTTCTTTCAAAATTGAAACTTTTATTGTGCCCATTCTATATCCATGTATTAAGTTAAAATAAGGTTATTAGTGAATTTTTTTCTTTTCAGAAAAGGTTTTCTTGACAGGTTTATATTTTTGAAAGTCACCACTTATCTTATTTTATCTTTTTTTTTTTTTTTTTTTAAAAAAGGTCTTTTACTCTTTTCCTAAAACGATATATCGGTCATTTAATTTTGAAAACGAAGCCCTTTGCGAATGCATTCTTTTTAGATAGAAAAGAGGGCGTGGAAAATACTTGGAGGATTGTCAAAAAATTTTTTCCGCAGGTAGGTAATTTTTGTAAATTTTTTTTGTATAAATACTGTGCTGCATGCAATGTTCAGTATTCAGTCTCTCAAGCTTCCTAAAGCAAGATTGAAAAATTTAAGTTTCGATTTAAATCGTATTTAAAAAAATAAAAAATGGCAAACGGAAAAAAAAACCAAGAAAACAAAACTAGTGCGAGCCTCAAAATAATGAGGGATAGAATCCAATGGTTAATGAGGAACGGCTCGTTGATCTTGTTGATGCTTAATCACGTCACATGGGCGATTTATGCAATAACATCGTGTGAGTAATATTTGATAATTTTTTTCTTTTTTCATAATTAATAGTTTTTTATATATTATTTCAATAATTAATTATTTTTGTTTTCTTTTTTTTTAGTGCCACCGATGCCGCAGTCTGCTTCAATGCAGCAATTATATCAAGGCTTCGAAAATATGGAAACACCGAGGGCAAGCCCGAAGCGCTCGAGAAAAAGATCATCGAGCTCGAGTTCGAGTTCAAGTTCGAGTACCAGTGGAACGTCATCGAGTTGCTCTTCATGTAGAGCAACGCCCAAGAAAGTTCCCAGAGTCAACAACGAGGATGTAAGAACTCCTCTTCGAGAGAACTCGCCGCAACCAGGGCCCTCGGGTACAAGTAAGTTAAAAAAAACGAAAAAAAATATTTCATTAAAATATAAAAAGAAAAAAGATTAAAATATTTATTTTTTCTGTTTCAGGATCACAACTTCGGGAGAAGTCACCGCAACCAGGGCCCTCGGGGACAAGTAAGTTAAAAAAAAACAAAAAATATTTCATTAAAATATAAAAAGAAAAAAAATTAAAATATTTATTTTTTCTGTTTCAGGATCACAACTTCGGGAGAAGTCTCCGCAACCAGGGCCCTCGGGCACAAGTAAGTTAAAAAAAACAAAAAATATTTCATTAAAATATAAAAAGAAAAAGATTAAAATATTTATTTTTTCTGTTTCAGGATCACAACTTCGGGAGAAGTCTCCACAACCAGGACCCTCGGGTACAAGTAAGTTGAAAAAAAACAAAAAATATTTCATTGAAAAAAAATAAAAAAAGAAAAAAGTTTAAAATATTAATTTTTTTTTGAAAATAATAATTTTATCTAAATAAATAATTAATTTTTTCCTTTTTTCAGAAGAGAATGGCAGCGCTACTATCCAGGAGAATAGACCTCCTCCTGCAAGACGAATCTTGCAGCTTAAACATTCAGGGAAAAAGATTGTGATGAATACAAGGCTTCCTAGGTCTAACCAGGAGAATGAGAATGCCAGATTCCCTAAATCAACGCAGGAGGATGAGGGAACAGTTTCGTCATGCAGTGATCTCGTGATAACAGAAGACATCACATATCTTGATTGAAAAATAAATTTATGTATATGTATTTTTTATGTAAATATAAAAAAAGAATTTTTGTAACTGGCGGAAAAATATGTAATAAAAATTTTAATTCAATAAAAAAAAAAAAAATAATAATAGTTCATAAAATCTTAATCTCGCTTATTTCATGAGCCTTCCTATATATATGTAATATAATCTATTTTATAAAAAAAAATTTTTTTTCACTTAAATAAATTATTATAATTAAAAATAGTAGTTGGTTTTGGGAATATTAAATTAAATTATAATAATCATTGATAAAATTTTTATTTTTTTAAAATCACATATAATTATTTTTTTCATTTTAGAAATACAATTATTTTTTTCATTTTAGAAATACAATTATTTTTTCATTTTAGAAATACAATTATTATAGTATTTTAATAAGATAATAATAAAAAAATTTTAAAAATTTTATTCATTTGCAAAATATAAACATGTACATTTCATTTTTTTGTTTTGTTTAAAATAATTATCAACCTCATCTTTATCATTAATATTTAAGTAATTTCGTAGCCATGCTCGTATAGCAATCGTATTATTGACTGCACACACGGGTCTTTTTCTTCTTATACAGAAAACGTGGTTCAAGCAGAAGTGGTGCTTATCACCTATTATTTCTTCTAATGCTGGACAGCCGAAATCTTCAACATTTGAAATTGACCTGCAAATAAAATAAACAGAATAATTAAACTATAATATAAAAGTATAAGAAAAGTATTAAAAAGTATGAAAAAAAGTATTAAAAAGTATGAAAAAAGTATTGAAATGTATGAGAAAAGTATGAAAAAGTATAAAAAGTATAAAAAAAGTATAAAAAAGTATAGAATAGTATAAAAAAAGTATGAAAAAGTATAAAAAAAGTATAAAAAAGTATAAAAAAGTATAAAAAAGTATGAAAAGTATTAAGAAAATGATTATTTTGAATATAAAAAATTTAAATATATTTTTACTTACACACTTGGTAAAAGATTTTTCAACCATTGCACTTTCTGCTCTCCTTTGACAAATAATTTTTTGATTCCTTGCGAGCAGATTTGGAAAACACGTTGTAGACGATGATATGGAATATCTCCGGAATTCCATGCTATACCGTGATGGAACCTTTCCACCCACTGAGCCATGCATTTTTCTTCTGTATTTAGTTCCTCCCATGTAATTGGAGATTTGAAAACATAGACTGTAGGTAAAGCTGTTTTTCTAAAATTGAGGAAACTAACTTCTTTGAAAATAAAAGAATCCTCTGATATTCTTTGAAATCCTTGAATATCACATATATAAATGCTTTCTTCTTCCGCAGACTGCATGATATAATTTTTGAACAGCATATCGTAATCACGAGTTCTAGCCATCTCGTAGCGTTGGATGTTTCAGTATGAATTAATATCGGGAAATGAGAATAGAAAATTTTCAAATCGTAAGTTTATGTCAAGCAATTCCCCTCTTACTTTTTTAAGATTGGACGATGGAAAATAGCTCAGTTTTCACTGGTTAAACTAAAAGATGATAGTCACTCCCCCTCTAACTTTTTAAGATTGGACGATGGAAAATCGCTCAATCCTCATTGGTTAAAACTAAGAAATGATTCTGATAGGTTAAAAAAAGGTAAAAAAATTCATCCCTACCCGTGAAAACCTCTCTTTTTCTGAAAAACTTGCACTCCGTTTTACTATTGGTTAGTTAATTGAATTTTCTATCTCTCCTTTTGTTAACTTACCTTTAAAAAGGACTGAAGGTTTCTGGATGAGCATACTTCGTCAGAGGAGTCGTGAGTGTACATAGTCATCGGGACTAAACTTTACCAATCGTGAAAGTTTGTGTTTGTGAAAGGTTATTTTAAATAAAAGAAAAAAAAATGTCTTCAATTAATTTCTTTGAACGTCTTGTGCAACTACTCCGTGATGCTTTACAAAATGTAAATGAACTGAACAATACCGATCTCCATTATTGGATAGATATGTGCAATGGTAGTTTAGAGAAATTAAATGAAAAAATTGTCAATTCTGATCTTACGAGAGGAGAAAAGCAGAGATGTCAAACTTGTGTGTTACATCTTTCGGGTATTCAAGTTCAATTTGAACATCATCTTCAACGAGGAGGTGGTCTGCAATCTGAAGAAATAGAAGCTTCTGTTGAATGGCGAGATGTGCAGTCAGCTTTCGAAAACAGAATTAGAACTGGCGTAGTGGTAAATATAAATCATGTGGATATTTTAAGTTTTTTAAACGACGCCCAAGAACTCTTTAAAGTACATGTACAGTCATGCTTAGAAGAATATAGTGCTCTCAAAGTGAATTCAGATTTCACCGCAGAATTTTCTATACAGAAAAGTAGTGAAGAATTGACAGATATTAAATATTTTACAACCACAAGTACTTCAATTTTCATGTCAACGAATCTAGAAGAATGGTTCAAAATAAATATCAAAGATTCTATTTTGACACAGATAGAAGAATTTCAGGAAAAAGATTCTGGCTGGGCTCTAAAAAGCATTATAAGTCTGAGTATAAATATGAAAAAATATTCTCCGATCAAGGGCAGTTCGTACATTCCTTTACCACCTTTTATACAAAAGAAAAAAGCATGTGTCAATGTTCGTAACAATGACAATCAATGTTTCAAGTATGCTATCCTCTCAGCAATATATCCAAGTGAAACTTATACTAATAGAGTTAATCAATATAGCATGCATGAGAACAAGTTGAAATTTAATAACATAGAATTTCCTGTGACACTTAAAAATGTTCCAAAATTTGAAGAACTGAATAATATTTCAGTAAATGTGTACATGTTGAAGAAGTTTGGACAAAAGTTTGAAGTATCACCTTGCCACATTACATCGGATAAAAAGGAAAAGCATGTCAATCTACTCATCATCCAAGACTTTTACATCGATGAGTATGAAAAAGATAATCATTCTGATGATATTAGTTTACCCAAATACCACTACGTTTGGATAAAGAATATGTCTCGTCTTCTGAAATCTCAACTATCTAAGACACATGTAAAATCATTCCATTGTGAAAGATGTTTACAAGTCTTTTATAATGAAGAAAGATTGCAAGTTCATGAAAATGATTGTAAGAATTTGAATTATTGTCGAATTAATCTACCTGACTCGCAGAACAACATTCTGAAATTTGAAGATTATTATAAAAGCGAAAAAGTTCCTTTTATTGTTTATGCTGATTTTGAATGTTTACTGAAGCCTACAATGAATGAGATTGCCTTCCAACTTCATGAAGCATATAGCATAGGATATTATATAAAATGTAGCTTTGATGACAGCTTATCTTTTTTATAAGTCATATAGAAAAAATATCGAAGATGGACAGACTCCTGCACAATGGTTTGTTCAAGAATTAAAATCAATCAGTGAGGAAATTGATAAACTCTACAAGAATCCGAAACCATTAAAACTTACGGATTTAGAAGTATTATCTTTCCAAAGGTCAACCATTTGTCACATATGCCGAAAACTAATCCGTGATGAAGAACTCGCAGTACGAGATCACTGTCATCTCACAGGACGGTAAGATATTAATTATAGTTATATTTCAATGAAAAAAAAATTTACTTTATCATGCAAATTTTTTTAAAATATCTATTTTTTTTTACATTAGTTTCAGAGGTGCAGCACATAATTCATGTAATTTGAATTACAAGTATTCAAAATTTATTCCTGTGGTTTTTCATAACCTCAATTACGATACACACTTCATTTTGAAAGAGATAGCCACATCTTCATTGATGGGAGGACGAGTTACGCTATTGCCACATAATAAGGAAAAATATATTTCTTTTACAAAATACATAGATGGCAGTGACCTAAGTTTTAGATTCATAGATTCTTGGCGTTTTCTTCCTTCGTCATTAGAAAAACTTGCTAAAAATGACGAAGGTAGAACTGGAGCTTCTTACAGATATAGATATGTTGATGTTCATTGAAGCAGGTATTCGGGGAGGAATAAGTCAATGCTGTAATCGCTATGCCAAGGCGAACGATCCATATATGGGCTCTCCGTATGATGAAAAACAGAAAATGAAAACACTTATGTACTTTGATATTAATAATCTTTATGGATGGGCAATGGTTCAATATTTGCCAGTCGGAAAATTCAAATGGGTAGAATATGAAACGAATTCAAACTTTTACAACGCACCGCCAGATTCAGTTATTGGATATATTGCTGAATTAGATTTGGAGTATCCTGAGGAAATACACGATGCACATAGAGATTTTCCATTAGGCGCAGAGCATAGTGCGCCATATGGCTCGAAACAAAAGAAACTTCTCACTACTTTGAAGAACAAGGAGATATATGTTATTTACTATCGAACACTCAGACAAGTGTTGGAAAATGGACTTCAACTGAAAAAAGTGCATAGAATTTTAAGTTTTGAGCAAAAGGCATGGCTTAAACCTTATGTGGAATTGAATACTCAAAAAAGAATGCAGGCTAAGAACGAATTTGAAAAACTTTTTTATAAATTGTTAATCAATGCTGTCTATGGAAAGTGCATTGAGCGAGAGCGATCTCGAGTTGATGTCCGATTGGTAAATAAATTTACTGGTGGATATGGAGCAGAAGCACGCATAGCTCTACCAAATTTTCACAGCTGTGCTATTTTTGATGAGAATTTAGTTGCCATTCAAATGAAGAGAACGAGCATCACAATCAAGAAACCAATTTATGTTGGATTTTGCATTTTAGAATTATCAAAAACATTAGTTTATGATTTTCATTATTCGTATATGAAAAAGCGAGTTGGAGACAAATGCAAACTTTTGTATACTGATACTGATAGTCTCATATACGAAGTTGAGGATGTTGACATGTACAAAATAATGAAAGAGGACATACATAAATTTGATACTTCCGATTACGAAGAAAATAATCCGTTCGAAATTCCTCGAGTTAATAAGAAAGTTCCGGGTTTGATAAAAGACGAATGTAATGGTAAGATAATGACAGAATTTATAGGATTACGAAGCAAAATGTATAGTACTTCAATCGATGGAGGAGAAGTTATAAAGAAAGCCAAAGGTATAAAGTCCAGTGTTGTTAAAAAATCAATTACTTTTGAGGATTACCGAAGCTGTCTTCAGGATCTCACTATTATATACCGTGAACAGTGCAATATCCGTTCAAAATTGCATACTGTGCATACTGAAAAACAGAGAAAAATTGCTCTAAGTCCTCACGATGATAAGAGATTTTTATTGCCTGATAGTACAGATACTTTACCTTGGGGACATTATAAAATTGAAGAAATACAGATGGCGCAAGCTGCACTTGAAGTAGAGAGAGGAACATGCAAGAAAAATGGCTGCTGAAAAAAAGAAAAAGAGTGGGAGGTAGAAATGAGGAGGGGAGATACACGAGTGGAGATGGATGCTACAGAGAATGAAAGAGAGAGGGAAATCGAGAGAAGGGATGAAGCCACCAATGAAAATAGTGCAGAGCGAGTGGGGATGTCACTTTATGAAGGCGAGCAAATTATCATTGAGTATGATGTGTTAGAGGAGTTCATGAATGACTGGCATCCATCAATGGAGGGGGCAAGTTCCCAGGAAGGAGAAAAAAAGGATATATTACGAGTAGCAATGGAAAGGGCAGACATCGAAGTGGGGAATGGGCTATTTCAACCAATGGACCACAATGAGGAGCGCATTCAAGTAATCGAAGAGCTTGAGGACGATCAACCTTGCACAAAGAAATCTAAAATCGACTAACTTTTTAAGTAAGTTACAATTTATTTTTTTTACCAAAAAACATTATTTTTTTCCATCAAAATTTTTTTCTAACAGAAATTTTTAATTTTTTTTACTTTTTCTTGTTTTCAGAATGGATTTATCTGCACTAAACAAGATTGCTGGAAGCGACTTCCTGCCAAGGAAGAAAGTCACAGACTTAGAAAAAGACCAGCAGTACATGGTGACTTCACTGAAACAAGTTAAGACAAGATTTGGAACCAAGGTCGTAGCAGATTTCGACCAAAGCTTCCAAGTCTTCTTACCAGAGAAGATTTCATCTGCAATCTTAAAAGATGAAGAATTTTTCTACAATCTCTGTGATAATGCAAATAAACTGCGTTTGATTGCAATATACCTGGGAGGATCTTCTTTTAAATTCGATCGGGCTTAAAATAAATAAAAATATACTCGTCAAATTATTTTTCAAACTATTTATTGTAAATTGTACATAATAAGAATACATGAATAAATGAAAATTATTAAACATTATATAATTGTTTTTATTTATCACCACCATTTATAATTATTATATTTATATTGAATCATAAAAAGAAAATTTTAATAATAAAAATATTTTATATATAACTTAAATTAATGAACATAATAAAATTAAATTTTTTTCTTTTTTATTTATTACACTGAAACACGTGGTAAAATACATCTTAGCTTATTCAAATAATCTCATTTTTATCTATCCAACTATTATGCTTGCTATTTAGACCTAACCACTTAACATATACACGTTTACCACTTTTCTTTAAAACTTTTTCTACCAAATAAATTTCTGGATACATAGTCTTTTGAATTTCCGTTTCATAAAAGCCGCCGGAGACTGGTTCATCATAATAATCTTTGACATGGTAAGTTATGGGATTGGTTTTTACAACTCTTGTTATTGTGAAAATTTCAGTTGACCAATTTGGTGTATAACCTTTTTCAAAAACTTGTTTTATCTTACTTATTCGCACTTTATCTCCTACTTTGAATTTTGGTTTTTTTACAGGTCTTTTTTCAGTTGGGTAATTTTTCTTGATTTCTTTTTCATTTACCTTCGTAACGTTTTCAGGCTCGATTCCTATTGTCCGATGTTTTCTTGAATTGTATGCTTTCACTAACTCAGGCAGAATATCCAACCATTTATAACTTCCTTGTTTGCTGAATTCTAACCACATTGCATTTTTTAAAGTTCTATTAAAGCGTTCACATATGCTTGCATGAAGATTACTATGTGAAGAGTAGTGATTTATCTTGTACTTTTTCATAAGATTCTGAAAGTTTGAATTGTAGAATTCTTTTCCTTGGTCAGTTTGTAAATTCGATGGCACCCGTTCTTGTTTTAATATTGACTTCATAGCTAGAGTAACATCATTGCCACTCTTCGATTTGACTGGTACAGCCCATGCATACTTTGAAAATATATCTATGACAGTTAGTAAGTAGCGAAAACCTTTGTTTTCCTTGAAATAAGGTATCATTTCTACAAGGTCAGCTTGCCAAGTCTCATCTAATCCGCGTATGTCATATTTTCTTCGCTTGTACCTTCGACGTGCTGGCTTGTGTAGCTCTTCAACTACTCTTTGACGTTCCATCTTAAACTTCAACTTTAGCAATATCCGATCGTCTATTCATTTCTTTAATTATATATTCAATACTTGCAAAATTTCGTTGAGTCATATCATAGACATAAGTTAATTTTTCGTCTATTTCTGCTTTATATATTTCAACTTTGATCTCATATTCTTGTATAGCTTTAGCAACTTCTATAATTTTAGAAGATAAGTAATCAACTTCTTTCTGTAGGATATTATTTAGTGAATTCAAACTAATGGCATCATTTGGATCATTAGCCTCTCCAATATTGCAAAGTCGCTTATTTTCTAAATCAAAATCACCATCTGATGTAACATTGAATCCAATACCTCGAGGACCACGACTCACTTGCGAGCCCTCAAGTTTTCTTCCAAACACATCGAGACTCATGATACTACTATTGATTTGAAAATTGTGTACGTCAATATATATGCGCAGCTTCACGTAGTTCCTCTATGATTGATTGGATTTCATTGTTGTGATTATTATTTCCAGCAGATCGTTCGGCTATCAATAATCGCAGTCTTTCGACAAGCTCATTCGGATCATCCCAGTAGACTAGATCTATGGAAGTATTCTTTTTTGCTATTTTATATTTAGGTATGAGACCCCCTCCGCTGGTAGACATTCTACTACGATCACTGCGGAACATTGGTGCTATGATTTTTGAATATTTTCTACTCTTCGAAGAGCGTATATTCTCACTTTTGCTATGTCTTTTTCTATGGGCATTTGTTGCTTCCAGGATAATGCGATAGTTCTTGCGATCTGTTGTACTCAAAAGATTATCATCTGGTTCTTTTTTGAAAAGCAATTCCATTAGACCATTGCTTTTAGAAAAACTTAAATCTTTCACTTTTATCATTTTATCATCAAATTGAATTTGTGAATCACCCATCATGTATACCCCACTGACTTTTCTCACTCCGTATATGTTATCGATTTTGCTGCGGCTTCCATTTAGCATTGATAAAAAGTCTGTCGGTTCAGTTTCTTTATGCGCAGATACAAATAGTGAATATATAGATTTGAATGATGAATTTGCAGAATTGAATGATGAATTCATCATTGTGCTATTTATCGGAGAAAAATCATCGCCATTAGAAGCATCATTATCAAACGCCGAACCCGAGTTATTAATATCGTTTACAATATAACTTGATTCATCAAATCTCAATCTTTTTTTTGCAGATTTTCTGTTACTGTCTATGGCCGAAATGTGATTAGAACGTGACACACTTTCAGTTGTCGAATCGATAAGCTTTTCAAGTGGTGTAATAACTGGTTTTAAAGTATCACCAATAACCTTTTCAAAATCATCTCTCTCCTTTTTTAACAAAGAGTATTTTTTTTTAATAGCCTCGCGTGCTCGTAAGAGCTCGCTAAGAACACTTTTTTCTTTCTTAAAGTCAGGCATGCTGACAAGATGCTGTCTACAATCAAACTGCAAAGATTAAGATTTATACTTCCTTTTTAATGGCAAAACAGTCAAATCCTTTTCTATATCTACCATCATTCATTGCTCTATCTTTGTCCATAACAACAAATCCATACTTGTCATTCTTCCAGCATTCTGTACAAAGATTTCGAAATTCATTTAAAGTTAAGTCAGTATTCACATGGTCTTCATAGATATGTTTAAGATTAACATCATCTTGACGATAAATTACCATCAAATTAATATTGTCCCTGATGAGATGTTTCGGTATATGAGCATATGACTGACATAGATAAAAGCTATCTACACTTTTGTGTCTCCCCATACAGAAAAAAGCTCTGACGTTATCCTGCTTCTCACAAGCTACATCATCAAAAATCATAATTGAATTAGGTAGGGCTTCATCTGGAGACACTACAGATGCATGTTCACTGAACGGTAGATATGATATACCTTCAATTGGTTCTAAAACTTTTTGAAGAAATTGGTATTTCGGTTGATTTAAGGATTTAGAGTATACATACAAATTTTCAAATCTAAGACCATTAGGGTGTGTAATTAGAGCTAATAAACTATTAGTTTTTCCACAGTTCGATGGGCCACAAAATACTGCTCGTATATTATCTGGAAGTAACTCTCCATGTCGCTTTTTTCTTTTCGTTTTCTCAAAATCAAAGTTGCCGACGGGAAGTTTGACGTTCTGCTCAGTAAAATCCATGTTTACGTAACAAAGTCAAATCTAAGATTGACCTTTTCTAAATATGAACGCTTGTTTTATATTTTGATCATCAGTTGTAAATCAGCACTCGAAGAGAGATGCTCGTACACAAATCACAGAAGCACCCTAAGGGTAAAGGGTAACTTGATAAAGTAATCAATAACTTACCTATTGAAATGCATATTCCTGGATATTAATATTGTGGTCCCGGAACAAAACTGAAAAAGCGTCTAAAAAGAGGTGATACAGGTATCAATCCACTTGATCAAGCATGCAAAGAACATGACATATCTTATTCTGATAAAAATGCTGATCGAAAAGTAGCTGACATGAAGCTCGCTGATAAAGCTTGGCAGCGTGTTAGAGCCAAAAATGCAAGTCTTAGCGAAAAAGCAACTGCTTTTGTTGTTGCAAATGCTATGAAATTAAAAGGAAAGACAGGAATGGGTGTATAATTGAGTAAATTAGTAACTGCAAGTAAAAAATCATTAAAACCAAGTAAACATTCTCGCAAAGTTATACAGTCCGCTTTAAAAGGTGCACGTGAAGCTCTCAAGATCGTTGGCGGTAAGAAAAAAATTATCATTCCACGTATTCTACCTGTTCCATCAAAAATAGGTGGCGCTCTGCCTTTTCTCATACCATTGTTCGCAGCACTAAGTGCAACTGGTGCTCTGGCTGGAGGAGCTGCTGGAATAGCTAAAGCAGTAAATGAGGCTAAAGCTGCACAGAAAAATTATGAAGAAAGTAAGAGACATAATAAAACTATGGAAGCTATTGCTCTAGGAAAAGGTCTCTATCTTAAACCATATAAAACTGGAATGGGATTATTTATGAAACCTCATATCGGTAATGGTCAAGTTAAAAAAAAAAAACTTCGATTTAACTTTGCCAAATCGTGCACTGACTGACTATGATCTTATAAAGTATGCTCGTATGATGCAAATCCCATATTTTCGAGGTGTTTTCATGAGAAATAATCTACCTTCTGATGGCCCATGGCATAACGAATCTTCTATAGTTAACTTAGATGATTTTCAAAACAAAGGCACTCACTGGGCATGTTATTGAAAACGAGGTTCTGAAGTGATTTATTTTGATAGTTTTGGTGATCTTAAACCCCCTATAGATCTCATGTTATATTTTAACGTGGAAGAAGTGAAATACAACTATAAAAGATATCAAAATTTTGACTCATTTATTTGTGAACATCTTTGTCTTCAATTCTTGTGTGAAAGACTATAAAAGAAGAGTTTTCAGACAAGCAGGATCATTCTTTTTCAAACAGTCATGGAAGATAGTTTCACTTTGAGTCTTTCAGGCAAATCTTCTATCTTAGAAGCGCAATATTTTCCTTCAATAGAACTACCACAGCATAAGAATTTTGTTTTGGGTTTAGTTGAACTTTTAACATTCAACTCGATTCTCAATGTTGACGATTCAAATAATAAACTTCATATAAACGGAGAGAAGATTATTATTATTCCCACTGGCAGTTATGAAATTGATGCTATTAATCAATTTTTGCAAAAAGATTTGAAATCTAAAGACATCGAGTTTTCCTTGAAAGCTAACAACAATACTCTCAGAAGTGAAATTTATTGCAGCCATCAGATAGATCTTAGACCTCGCGATTCAATAGGCAGTCTTCTCGGTTTCACTCGTCGCGTTCTTCATGAAGACATTCATCACAGCTCTGATTTACCTGTGAAGATATTGAAAATAAACGCACTCAGAGTAGAGTGTAATATTACTACAGGTGCTTACATCAACGACAAAAAAGTTCACACGATCCATGAGTTTTTCCCAAAAGTTCCTCCAGGATATAAAATCATAGAAGTTCCATCGCATGTCATATATTTACCACTCAATGTTAAGAGTATAGATCATCTTCAAATCCGAATCATTGATCAAGACGGAAATTTAGTGAATTTCCGAGGAGAGGAAATTACTGTTAGACTTCACATAAAATCTGTATAATGGGAATCGTTTATAATTCAAGTGTGCATATAAGTCAGCCATCATGACAACCCACCATCAGTCGTCCAAAGGTACTCAAACCGTTAACACGGAAGAGCATCCAGTTTCTCAAAAGCATAGGTCTCAAAGTACGTGGAAAAAGATAAATTGTATCATTCTCTGCTGCTTTCAGAAAAATGGACGAAATTCTAAGCATTCAATCAGGTGTCGCATTCGATCAGTCTATTGCTCATTATGAGGTTCACGCACATCAACCATACTCCACATTAAGTTACAATAACAGTGATGAAATCCGTATTTCTATTCAGCATCAAGATTTATGCCTCTTACCATCATGTAGTTACATCCATGTATGTGGAAAATTACAAAAACCGGATGGACAAGCACTAACTAAAACTAATTTCGTTAACAATGGCATTTGTCATCTGTTTGATGAAATTCGATATGAACTTAATGCTGTAGAGATAGATAAAAGTAAAAATGTTGGTCTGAGTAGTCTCATGAAGGGATGCACTTCATTTAATCCAAATCAGACTTTAACATTAGAAAATGCAGGCTGGCTTGGTGTTGAAGAAGCAAACAAAACAATTGTAGATGATCATGGAAATTTTGACGTTTCTATCCCTCTAAGTATGATTTTAGGCTTCGCAGAAGATTACAAGAAAATTGTTGTTAATATGAAGCATGAACTCATTCTCACAAGATCAAGAAATGTCCTGAATGCTATAATACAGGAAGGTACTGTAGCCAACAATGCAACCACATATGAACCTTATCAAATAAAAATATCAAAGATAGAGTGGTTAATGCCATATGTTATTGCATCAGATAAACAAAAAATCCAGCTGTTAAATTTCATTGGCAAAGATAATCCTATTTCTATGAGTTTTCGTTCATGGGAGTTATTTGAATATCCTCTTCTTCCAACAACAAATAAACACGTCTGGACGGTAAAAACTTCAAATCAATTGGAGAAACCACGTTTCGTGATTCTTGGATTACAATCGGGAAAAAAAGGTTCAAGATCTAAAAATGTCAGTCGCTTCGACCACTGTAATATTAGTAATGTGAGACTTTTCTTGAATTCGCAATATTATCCGTACAGCAATCTCAATCTTGACATATCTAAGAATCAATTTGCTATTCTCTATGATATGTATGCTAATTTTCAGAAAAGCTATTACGGAAGAGATTCACAGCCATTGTTGACAAAGTCTCAGTTTATCAACTTTGAACCACTCATAGTTATTGACTGTTCACGACAAAACGAAACTCTAAAGAGCGCTCCTGTCGATGTACGTCTAGAATTTGAGTCTCAAACTGACTTTCCAGCTAATACTTCAGCTTATTGCATGATCTTACACGATCGCATCATTCAGTACAATCCTATTAGTGGAGATGTTCGGAAGCTTGTCTGAATTATCTTCACTTTTACGTAAAAAAATTAATATTTCGAAATGGAATATGCGGTAGACATGATTGGTTTTAAGCAAATGGGTGGTGAATATGTTCTAAAGGAAATAGCAATCATTCCTCTCAACGACAGTGGTGATCCTATCGTTCATCTATTCAAAAACCTTTTTCATGGAAAAGGCTCTCTGACGAATTACAAGAAGAAAACATTCGCCTCAAACATAATCACGGAATAGCTTGGAATACT
The DNA here is from genome assembly GCA_017163975.1 of Anastatus disparis. Classification (NCBI taxonomy): domain Eukaryota; kingdom Metazoa; phylum Arthropoda; class Insecta; order Hymenoptera; family Eupelmidae; genus Anastatus; species Anastatus disparis. The sequence continues at coordinate 133,757 of JAFFSR010000078.1, forward strand.
GATGGGCTTGACTACTCTCAAATTGCAAACTTACTTCGTGAATATTTACATGATGCTACTAAAATTTTTGTTCTGAATGAATTCAAACGTAAATGGCTGTTACGATTCAAATTTCCTGCTTATAATATCAATCAATACGGCTATCCATCAAAACCATCTTTCAAGTGTGTTACCATATGCACAAACCATAATCCAATTTATAAAACTGTCTGTGCACTACACAATGTCAAACTCATGAAATTATTCTATCTCTCAGAAAATCATTTGTAAGAAAAAAAGACAAAAAAAAAGAAAAAAAAAAGTAGTAGAAAACGCTATAGGCATTCTGGATCACTTTCGGATTCTAGATCACTGAGGTGATCTACAATGCGTACTTTCTGGATCACTTTGAGGAGAGAGGGGGTGATCCAGAAGGAACCTGATCCAGTATGCCTATAGCTTATCTACTGCGAATTACTAAAACTCTCGATAAAATTTTTTTTTAAAAGAATTATATCCGTAACAAGAGTCAAAATTATTCTTCTTAAACAGAATGATTCTTATAAGCAACATTTTTTATATACCACGCTGGAATAACACTTACTTTTAGAGTATTTTTTTCAAAAGCGAATTAGTAAAATTCTTAATAGAATTGTTCTCATGAAGAATTAAAGCTCTAATACGAATTTAAAGTATCGTTCTTTAACAGAATGATTCTTATAAAGAGCATTTTTTCCTTGGGAGGTGAAAGTTATTCTTACAGAGAGTTTTCTCTATGAAAAATAAAAATATTATTTATTACGCAGAACTATCTTAAAGGGAATTTATTATCCAAAACTAGAGATGGATATAGTAGTATTGACTCTATCTCGGAGCGCTTTTAAGAGCATGACGAAGCTGTCCGCCTTTTAATAATATTTCCAATCCTAACTTATGAATAAACGATGCGTTTATTCGAGTTTTTTTGCTACAAAGAAAAAATTTGTAAGATTAAACTCTAGTGCGGACAACTCAAGAAATCCACCAAAATATTATACATACAAAGTTATAATAAAAACTTTCAATATGTCGTATTTTAAGGTTAGGTTTGTCGAGTTTGATATCTAATTTCCAATCCAAGCTCATAAAAAAATAACAAGTCCAAATGATTTTTTATTTTAACAAAAATTATTGTATTAATATAGCTTTAGTGCGGACAAGTCATTATATTTATTTAATTTAAGAATTTAAAAAGATATTGATAAAATAAAAAAAGCAAAACTCGATTGCCGCAGCTCCGACATGCCGTTAACCACTGTTTGTATATACCTAAACGAAGAAGTAATCAATGCTTTCTATGTTCCACAACTTTAAAATATTTTAATGATAATAATAGATAGATAGATGATTTATCATAATAATATTTCATTTATAATTTACTTGAGTTTAATTTATGATTCAGTGTAGATTTGTTATTCTTTAAATTTTATACAGTTAAAATATTTACAGTTAAAAAAGTATTTGTATAATACGATTATAATGGTGATGAACTAATTGATATTTTCGTGAAACATCCCTAGCGGAAAAAATAAATAGAATATTATAAATCATTCTAAAAGTTATAATAATAATCTGAAAAAAAGAAAGAAACACAAACACTGGAAATTTTTGTAAGAATTTGGGCAGAAAACTCAGAGTATTCAAGTTTGTTTCATTTTTTTTTATTTTCTATTATTGTTTTAGATTTTTTAATAAATTTTACAGTTAGTTTTTTAATATTCAGAATATTTTGGAGACTTTCAGAAATTTTAATACGATTTTTTTTGAAAATTGAAAGTTTATCATTTCTGGTCAAAGTTTTGGAGCTTCAAATATTTGAGAATGTTTTTTCTTATGCATTTGAATAGATACATTGAATTCATTTTGATATCAGATTCTAATATTAAATAAAAATTAGAATTATATAGTTACTCAATAATACAAGATTTTTATAGTACTATTTTCATCACATTAATAATTAAAAAATCTATAAAATCTTTCAAACAATGCAAATTTTTCACAAAATTTCTGAAAATTGATAGTCGAAAGAAATAGAAACGAATTAAGAGGAGCAGAAACAGATTGAAAAAAACTAAAATAAACTAAAATTTTCATAACAGCTGATTTTTTTCACGCTAATTAAAAAATGAAACATTCAGAAAGTTTGCGAGAATTTTAAGGTAAAATTGAAATGTACTGATTGTTTTGTCTCAATTCTCACAAAAATTTTCGGTATGTTTCAGTTTCTTTCCGTTTCTTTCATAAATTTTCAATTACTTTTTTTAATTTTTTTCCGCTAGGGATTATAGAAAAATTTCTATTATAAGTAAAAATTACAATTTTTTCTCAGCGTAAAAATTTAAATGAAATGTTTTAAAAGTGTATCATTGATGTTCCCAAATTCCTTTTAATCGATTGAGATTTATCATTATTATCATCATATATATATATATATATATATATATATATATATATATATATATATATATATATATATATATATATATATACATACATAGAATAGACACATTAATAGAAATATATATATATATAAAATACAGAAAAAAGTTTAGCTGGGGATCGAAGCCATGTTAAAAATTTATGAGCAAAACGCCGTAGCTCGTTGAGCTATTAATGCATCTATGACTTCATGACAACAAATAGTCTATACTTATTGCCCCGACTTTGCTTATTGGTTTACATTTTTTTTAAATTTAATAGTATCAATTGATTTTTTTTGTTTTTTTTTGGTAATCATACATTAATTTAAAAACCAGTTATTCGTAAAAATATTTTCTTTTATTTAATAAAATATTAAAAAGAAATATTTAAAATTAATTAATACACGTAAAAGTTTTATTTAATCAATAGATTTATTCATTTCTTATACTCTTTTTATAAATATTAGAATGAATTAAGGAAAATTCTTTACATTTCTGACGTTTTGAATTTCCCGCGAATATCATGACGAAGGCTATATCTCTTGGATGGCCTAAAGTTATCCGTTGAACTCCATCAGAATTATTGTGTACCCAACGCTGCTCATAGCACATACGCATTAAATCTTTGACAATAAAAGCTTTATCACACGTCGTAGCGATTCAGTTTAGATCGGACTATGGAAAAAGACACTCCACAAAGTAATCGTCGAGATCGACGTTTGCTACGGAACTCTCCGTTTGAAAAAAAGTATGTTGCCCTCTTGCAGGCGCTAAGACATTCTGATAAAAATCAGCGCGTTGCATTGCTGCGTTCAGTAGATAAAAAATTAATAAATCACATTTGTGAGTGTGCGTTAAATGTACTCAAAGGTACTGTCAATTTAAAAGAGTGTGAGAAAAATAAATTAAAAAAATATAAAAATATTTTAAGAAAATTAGCTAAAAAAAGTAAAAATTCTTGGAAAGTAAAAAAACGTACCATAGTTCAAACGGGAGGGAGTTTTTTACCGTTTTTATTACAACCTATACTGAATACATTGTTCTCGTTAATAATAAGAAAATAAAAAATGGAGAGAGCAAAGAAAATGATACTCTTATCTAAAGAACAACTTGAACGAATGCAGAGGGAAAATGAAAAAAATAACGATCGTAAAATTACTGATACTAATGTAGGATCGACTGCACTGGAATCTACTCAAACGGTAGGAAATACGTTATCCCGATCAGATAATGAAATGAAAAAAATTCTGGATTCTACAACTTACGAAAACGAACAAGAAAAACTGAAAGATTACTTGAAAACGTTACAGAGATATATATTTTTTATCGACGACGAAAAACGAAAACTTTCGCTTTTAAAAACAAGTGAAGATGAGAAGCAGGCCTTAGACAGTTTTTCAATATTAGAAAGTGTCTCAAATTTATATAAAAAGAAAGCTGAATTATTATTAAACTATTTAAAATCCAGCAAAGATCGCATTACGTGGACCGAAAAAGGACTTGTACATATATATGGCGAAAAAATTCAACATTTGAATATCATCGATTTAATAAACGATGCTTTACGGAATAGAAAAAAAGTAAAAGCCGCGGGGAGAGAACAGTTTGCAAAGATACTTCGAGATATTTACACACCGCGCGAATTTGTCGGTAATGATGAATTGTGGGAACTGAACAACGTTAAACAATCTTCGAATAAGAAAATAAAATTTCAAAATAGTATAACATCCAATAAAGACGATAGCGAAGTTAATGATTCAACAAAATTAAGTGATAATTTCTTTTCGTTTTTAGATAACACAGTTTTATCCGGAAAGAGTCCCAACAGTAGCTCTGAAAAAAAGTAAAATAAACAGAAGTACATGTTTTCCTCAACACCAAAGTCAAATGAAAAATGGTTAAATAATTTAATTTAAAATGGATAGTTTAGGAAAACAATATTTTGATCCACAACATAAAGCAGGGTTTTCAGGAGCACGAAATTTAATCAGAGTAAATAAAAAAAAATTTTCTTCGGAAAAAATTAAAAAATGGTTAACGAAGCACGATACATACACTTTACACAAAACTATACGTCGAAAATTCCCACGCTTATATTACGATGTTGACGCTATTGATCAAGTATGGGAGGCAGATCTCATACAATTAACATCATTAAAAAATTATAATGACGGCATCGGTTATTTACTCGTTGTGATTGACGTATTAAGTAAATTCGTGTGGGTACAACTTTTGCGCGATAAGACTTACGAGGAAGTTCCTGAAGGTTTTAAAAAAATAATAGACTCTAACAAAACCCGCTATCCTTCTATGCTTCAAACCGATCGTGGAAAAGAATTTGTTGGAGGGGCATTACAAAAATTTCTTAAAGACAATGATATAAAATATCGTGTAATTACAAATCCTGATGTTAAAGAGGCTGTTGTAGAACGTTTCAACAAAACCTTAAAAGAACGTACGTATCGATATTTTACGTAAACAAATACAAAACGTTATATAGACGTCTTGCACCATATAGTCGACGCATACAATAAGACACCTTATTCGACTATAAAAATGCCACCAGCTTCAGTGACTATTTATAACGCGAGTGTAGCTAGAAAAAATTTAGTTGGACGTGCACAGCAGAGACAGCCTGTTCCTAAAAAACCTAGATTCAAAACTGGATAGTATGTACGTATAAGTAGAGAAAAAAACGTCTTTGTAAAAGGTGCAACTAAATCATGGAGTGAAGAAATATTAAAAATATTCCGTGTTTTAAAAAGACAAAATTTATTCATTTATGAGTTACACGACTTGCAGGGAGAAGAAATTGAAGGTTTTTTTTATCCCGAAGAACTTGTTGTCGTTGATAAAGAAAGAGTAGAGCAGCAAGAGTTTAAAATTGATAAGATATTAGGTAGCAAAGGAAAAGGATCGAAAAAACAGTATTACGTAAGTTGGGTTGGATATCCCGATAAATTCAATTCTTGGGTTCCCGCTTCGGAGTTGAAAAAACTGTAATAATGAATCAAAACGATTTTACCATTGTACTACCAAGCAACAGTAGTTTAAAATATTTTCCAAACAATGCTACTACAAATTATTCAACACGATTACCTCATCAAGTACAATTGATAGGTAAGTGGGTTGTTGGAATCTCTGAAATTCATATACCGTGCTCGAGTCTTCATTTACGAGTTAAAGATACAATAATAACTGACTATAAAGGAAGTAAAGGAATAAATTCGTTTCAACACGGAACGTATAACTCTATGCACACTCTTATTCATGCTATAAACGATGGTTTACTTAAATTTCACGAAAACGAAGTGCGTGAAAAACTCTCATACAATGAAAAAGGTGGTTTTGTGTATTTAAAGCAGTTTCAGAATAAAAAAGAAGCTGAATTCACGGATAACGTTAAGTGTATTTTAGGTTTTGAAAATTGTACATATGCAGTTTACGATGCAACGCAACAAAAAGGGACAAACGATACAGGCCTCACGCTAGTAGGTGATCAGCCAGCGAGCCTATCAAGAGCTATTCCTGATCAACTTTTTGTTTACTCTAATCTTTGCGAACCGTCAATAGTAGGAGATACTCACGCGCCTCTGTTACGAATTGTTAATATTGAAGCAAATAAATTTAATTTTAGATCTACAATAGTCAAAAGATTTACGCCTGTTAATTATGTTCAACTTCTAAACAATAGATTTCAAATTGTTAATATAGATATAAGAGATCAATTCGGTAAACCTATAGCATTCGAGTTTGGGACAGTGACGGTGGCACCACATTTCAAAAGGGAGTTTTGAAGAAATAATTATGAGCATTCACGATGTATATTATCAACATCAAGTGGGAGAGGGGTAAGAAACGTCTTTGTTGGTGCACCGCGGATGCGTGGCCATGGATTGGGGTCTTGGTTTTCTGGATTGTTTCGGAGTGCATTACCGTTCTTAGCTAAAGGTGCTCGTGCTAATGGTGAGGAAGCTCTGCGCGCAGGCGCTAAAATTCTTGGGGATATTGGTGAAAATAATATGAGTTTTAAAGAATCTTTTAAGAATCGCATGAACGAATCGGGAAAAAATCTTAAACGTAAAGCTGCCGATAAAATAAATAAAATGATGGAGGGATCGGGGTATAAAACATCAACACGCAAACGATATCGACAGTCTTCTCCCACTTCCGCAGCGCGACGGATCGCTTCAAAATCGAAAATAAAACGCTCCAAAGTGACTAAAGTTAAACGTGCAAGTAATAAGAAGAAAAATAAAACAAACAAAAAAGAACGTAATATTAAAAAAAGAGTGAAAATTAATAACAAGAAAATAAAAAAAGTTGGTGATATATTTGATTAAAAATGTCTTTTTTACACAGTCACTCAGAAGCTTGTCTCAAGACAGAGCTTGATATTTTCTCGCTAGCTCCTACACAGAGGGCTATAGAATCGATCAGATGGGTATTTTACAAACCCGTTTCATCTTTGAGCGACGAGAGTCCGATCGAATTCTGTCTAAATTCACAAAACGAGGACTACTTAGATCTAGCGCATACCATGCTCAAAGTGAGTGTAAAATTGACACCGTACAAGAAGGAGACAGACGGCCTCGTAGCACCAATCAACAACTTTTTACATTCGCTATTCAATCAGCTTGATGTATACTTTAATAATAAATTAGTTTCACCACCAAATAACGCATACCCTTACAGAGCATATCTCGAGCTCTTTTAAACTACGGACCAGCTGCAAAACAATCGCATTTAACATCGGTTTTATGGGCCAGCGATACCGCGGGTGAAATGGATAAACTTCCCGGATCAGACTAAAATACAGGCTTGAGAATAAGACAAAACTTTTTATCAAATAATAAGACCGTCGATTTAATAGGACATTTACACTGCGACGTTTTTAATCTAAGATCGATTTCTGCTTAATGGGGTCAAATTGCGTTTGAGACTAGTTCGGTTCAAAGATATTTTTTGTTTAAGGTAGTCCCGTCATCAGCTATAGTTTGTTAATCGTAAAAATTAAAAAAACGTATAATCTTTTGAAACTTGCAACAATGTTAGTTTTTATTTCAAATATTATCTCCGAAAAATTTCAGCTTGCTTTGCCGACTGTTTTTCTACAATATACGTACTTGAAATTTATCTTTTTATTACTATGAGACTTGAAATTATCGAACTTTGAATGATATTATCTTAAAAAAATAATCGGTAAGGCTACCTGAAATTTTACATGAATGATCTATGAAATAAAAACTTTTTTTGGTGAAGGTTTCAAAAAATTATACGTTTTTTTTATTTTTACGAACAACAAACTATACCTGACGACGGGACCACCTTAATGGATGCTTCGGATAATAATTACGGAGTTCATATCACAGAGGCAACTTTACTTGTACGTCGTGTAAAAATAAGCCCGACCGTCATGATTGCTTATGCAAAAGCTTTGAGTTCAACTACAGCCAAATATCCTCTTACGCGTGTAGAAGTAAAAACCTTTACTATGCACAGCGGTATAATGGGGGAATCTTTAGAAAATGTTATTCTCGGCCAGCTGCCGAAAAGAATTATAATCGGATTTGTTGATATCAAAGCCTTCAACGGAGACAAAAAACTTAATCCGTTTAATTTTAAAAATTATTCGATAAACTTTTTGTCTCTTTACGTTGACGGACAACAAATACCGAGTAAACCCTTGCAACCACAGTTTGATGAAAAATCACCTCAATACATAGAGACATATCATACATTATTCTCAGGCACAGGGATACATTTTATGAACGAGGGAAACGATATTGATAGACAGGATTACGCAAATGGATTTTGTCTTCTTGCTTTCGATCTTACGCCAGATCTTTCAACGCACTTTGCCGGTCACTGGAATCTTGTAAAAAACGGTACAGTTAGAATAGAAGTAGGGTTCGATAAGGCGTTATCGAAAACCATAAATTCTGTTGTTTATGCAGAGTTTGATAACGTATTAGAAATAGACGCTGCCCGTCAAATCGTTGTTGATTATAACTCGTAAACATCTTCCTCCCATCCCTTCTGCATTCTCCCTTCAAATAAATGAAAACATGACAAAAACTTTTCGAACTATAAGTCTGTTTGTACCCTTTTTACGGTCCAGTCGTAATCTTTTTGCCAGCATTATGGATAAAATAGATTATATAATCGACATTCAAACATTTCACGATATAGACGGAGATTTTTTACCGAAAGAAATAGCTGTTCTCGGATTCGAATGTAATTTCGTCTCACACTGGATGATAAAACCGCCTTGCAGCTGTTCAAAATTAACAAGAGGATCGTTAGCAACAAACAGCTACCTATCGTGCTTTCATCACGGGATCGCGTGGTTTGACGGTGAATCAAATCTAGACGATGTATATAATGTACTACGTGAAGTCGCAAGGAACGCAGTACGTATTTTTGTGCGAGGTGCGCAAGAACAAGAGTTACTTGAACGAATTCTTTCTCGACAGATTATTAATCTAGAAGAATACAACTGTCCCTCCTTCAAAAATTTACCACGAACAAGCAATCATTATTGTTTCTATCACGGTATAAAAGGAGAAAATTTTAGCTGTGCTTTGACTCATGTATACAAGTCAAAAGCCTGGCTCATGAAAACAATTTATATACCGATACAAAAAGAAGAATCAACAGACGAGCCCGACAGTCAAGAAAAAAATTAAATCAACAATATTCATAATAAAATTAAAGAATCAGATCTAGATAACGAATCACCACGGACAACCGATTGCTCTACCCCCACTACTGTCATTGAAAATTTAAGCACCAGTAAGAACGATATTACAGAAGAAAATATCTACGATAATATCAGTGATGAACTCGTTGCAAGTGCTGAAAGGTCTCAAAAAGATTCCTGCCAAGACAGTGGGTTTGTTTCCTGCAGACAAGATTCCTCTAATCTGGGAAAAACCATGTGCCCTTGTAGTTAATCTCGATGAAAGCTCAAAACTAGGGTCTCATTGGGTTGCAATTTACGTCAATTCCGATGGAGAGAGGACTTACTTTGACAGCTATAGATTACCCCCAACGGTACCAGATCACATCAATCGCCTTAGAAGAAACTGCCGAGTGTACGAGTGGAACATACAGCAACTGCAGAACCTCAATTCTGATGTGTGTGGGCAGTATTGTGTGGATTTTTTGTTTTATATGTCTCATAATTATTCTCTTAACATGTTTTGCACGTTATTTTCAACCGATACAAAGGATAATGATAGATTAAGAGGAGGTCGCGTATCTCTGTCCTTTTCTAATCAAAGAATTGAGTTTTTCACAGAAACTAATAACTTTAGCAAAAAATATAAGAAAAAGCCGCATCTTGTATCAAAAAAGCAATATTTTCTTCGATAAGAAAGAATTAATTTTATTGCTTCGTTTTCAAGAAAACCTTGGAAAACTTGAATCATAGAGGTTAGGGTGGACAATTTGGTTTTTCAAGGTTTTCTTGAGAACGAAGCAATAAAATTAATTTTTTTTTCTAAGAAAATGTTCCTTTTTTTGATACAAGATGCGGCTTTCTCTTCATTTTTTGCTAAAGTTATTAGTTTTTGTAAAAAAAATCATTTCTTTGATTAGAAAAGGACAGAAATACGTGACCTCTTAAGCCTTATATTATTTAACCGAATCATAAATGTAAAAAAGAAACAAAAATATAAAAAAGAAATTATATGTGCCCAGTGCAATCAAGTGTCTAAAGCAAAAAATATTATGTAATGTGTATGCCTGTGTGTATGTATGTATGTGAATAACTTCCAATATTTTTTGACTTTGTTACCATACTTATAGTTGTTATCAAGACACCATTAAAAATGAGTCAGGCACCGAGCTCGGGTAACGCTGGCGATCGCACTCCTCTAATCGAAAAAAATGACAGTAAAAAGTCAGAAAATCAAACAAAAGACTCACAACGGAAACAGTATTCACAAAAAATTTCTACCAACACATACTCTATCCCTGAAAGAAATGGGTACAAAAAATTTTGACTTTAAATATATATGTAAATAAAAAATACATGTAAGACTTGCAAAGTCGTATTACTCCGAAACTTATATACTTGTATCGTCGTTGTAATAATTTTATAAAAAATAAACGTATCAATCCAATATATCTCTATTTATTTCTATACCCTTCCATCATTTTTTCTCTAAAGTTAATATTTCATTCTTATAATAAAAAATTTTTTCTTCAATTTTTACTAATTTTTAAATATAATTTTTTAATAATTTATTATTATTGATATATATACAGTACCGTCCATAAATTCGTGAACAAAATTTTGAAAAACATCGCTCCTTTAAAGAGCATTATCTCTGGTTCTAATGGTCGTAGAATAAAAATCAAAAAAGGAAATTAAAGTATACAAAAAATACTAACTTTTTATGGTGTTTAAAATTTTTCCAAACCATTTTTTCCATTTTTTATCCTTCTTTAAAAAAATGTCAATTTTTCACATTTTTAAACATTTTTTCAATCACTTATATCTTTTTTGAAAATGATTATTAATGAAAAATTCTAACGGGAATCGAAAGAATTTTAAAAAATCTAAAATTTATCACTACTGGTTTTTTTTCCTACGAAGCTTATTTAGGTAGTTATAAGCAATTGAATGTTAAGAAGTACTATAATAAAATTACGAATAATTTAACGAAAACATCAATGAAAATTTAATTATTTCAACATATTTGTATATAAACTTTTTAAAATTATTTATTGTCATAATTTTTTAGGAAAAAACTTTAATTTTTGACAAAATAACACTTAATTTTTCAAGAAATATGAAAAAAAATATTCTGAATCATTATTTGCATATTATTATTCGTGTTTTTATTATACTACATCACAACATTCAATTGCTTATAACTACCTAAATAAGCTTCGTAGGAAAAAAAAGCATTAGTGATAAATTTTAGATTTTTTAGAATTCTTTCGATTCCCGTTAGAATTTTTCATTAATAATCATTTTCAAAAAAGATATAAGTGATTGAAAAAATGTTTAAGAATGTGGAAAATTGACATTTTTTAAAAGTAGGATAAAAAATGGAAAAAATGGTTTGGAAAAATTTTAAACACCATAAAAAGTTAGTATTTTTTGTATACTTTAATTTCCTTTTTTGATTTTTATTCTACGACCATTAGAACCAGAGATAATGCTCTTTAAAGGAGCGATGTTTTTCAAAATTTTGTTCACGAATTTATGGACAGTACTGTATATATATATATATATATATATATATATATATATATATATATATATATATATATATATATATATTTATTTATTTATTATTAACATATTTTAATTTATTGATATATTTTTATATTCTATTTTACAAATTATTTTCTTATTAAATTCTATTTTCCGATTATCGAGAAGCGAGATAAGACCGAGCGATAAGGGGCCGCCTCAGACGACCAATCCGTCATACTCGTACCCCAGCGCGGGAATACTGGTACCCCAGAGACGGCATACTAGTACCCCGTGACGTCATATGTGTCTAGCATACATATACCCCTTCTCCTAAAGTAGATATAGAAATAATAAATACATTGAAAATGTTTAATGCATATGATATACTAAAAGATAAACTTAGTATCTGTACTGCAGAAAATGATGAAGATGATGGAATAACAACTGGGAAACCAAAAAAGTATATTCTTAATATGCATGAAATAGAAGTCCTGCGAAATACAAGTATATACCTTTAACATCAAATATTTTTATTATTAATGAAATTAATATATTCACAAGAGCTAAAATAGGCAATCAAATTTTCACCTCAAAATATTATCTTAGACAGAAAAAAAGAAAGAATTCGATCGTTTCTTGGAATAATGAAATTCAGTTTGGTATCATTCAGTTTTTTATAAATATAGATGATTCAGTGTTTGCAATGGTTAGAGAGCTTATACGTAATTTAAATGAAGTAAATATAATTAATGCTCAAATTCAATTAAATTTATACGATGTTATATATCCTACACGATTGTCATATTGTTATTACGCTATAAGATTAAAAGATATTGATAAAAAAATGTTATATGTCAATAATTATGTTTGCTTAGCATCTAATTCATACGAAAAAAAATTAATTAGTTTACATATATATCCCGTAATTATAAGTAAATTTCTTATAAATGTTTAGCTATTGTATTATTTATATATATTATGTACCATTTTCATAGTTTTTGAAAATTAAAATAAAGAATTCGCAAAGATTCTGTGTAAATTATTGTGAAGATGTTTTGCAGTTATTATATACAATTAATTATATACAAAAATTGTAGATTATATACTATTTATATAAAAACTATATACGTTCAATTCTATGTAAGGTCTACATATAAACTGTGTATAACACTTTGCATATAATCTTTATATATTATATAAAAAATTTTTTCACATGGGGAGTTGCGTAAACCGAATCTTAGCTTGTATTCAATTCATTAATACTTATGTACGGAGTTATTTAATTAAATGACATTCAGGTCTCCAAACAACATTAAATAAAATGAAAAATTAATAGGATCAAATTAAACTATTCATAATTTAAACATTTTGAGAGTTGATAAATTGGCAATTTAAAATCATTTCAACATTTTTTATTTTATTTAATAAATAAACAATCTTATCTTATAATTAAAAAAAAATTTACAAAAAACGATTTAGAATTTTATCTCATAAAAACTTCATAATTACCAATTACAGATTTCTGATAAATTTTTATTGACAAAAAGAATACATGCTTTATGAATACTTTAAGAAAATATTTTTAAATAGCATACAAATTTTTTCAAGGGTTATTAAAAATAATTAATTTGTGAGCAGAAGTTCTTCCTGAATGTATTTATTTTGTTTACATTATAAATTAACTTTAATTGGAATTTTTATTATACGTTTATTCATAGTTAATGTAAATTACACTTGTGCACATATAAAAAGTGTGAAGACAAGAAATGAGATGTATGTAAAAATAAAATCGTTAATTTTCACTAGTAATTTTTTTATTAACTTAATTTAAAATAATTGCGGTAAAAGTACGAAGAAAAGTATTATTTGTAATTTGTAATCTTTTCATATAAGTTTCAAAAATATTAGGTTATTGAATATATTTTTATGTATAAGTTATTACTGTAGGGTTGCTGTGAATCTATATCACCTGTCCATAGTCACTTTCACACTGAAAAAAAAGAATCTAGCAGTAAGAGGAAAAATCTATTTGATTCTTAGTTCTTGAATGAAATAGAAATCTAGTTGTACTTAATAACTATAATCATCCTGCAAAATCGCAGTAATCTAGGTTTTAGCAGAAAATCCTCTATCTTCAAGAAGAATTCTATTAAAATTTAGAGGATGTTTAATTATTAATAAAAACCACAAAGAAATTTCGTCCTTTTCTAATCAAAGAATTGAGTTTTTCACAGAAACTAATAACTTTAGCAAAAAATATAAGAAAAAGCCGCATCTTGTATCAAAAAAAGCAATATTTTCTTTGATAACAAAGAATTAATTTAATTGCTTCGTTTTCAAGAAAACCTTGAAAAACTTAAATCATAGAGGTTAGGGTGGATAATATGTTTTTTCAAGGTTTTCTTGAAAACGAAGCAATAAAATTAATTTTTTCTTATCAAAGAAAATATTGCTTTTTTTGACACAAGATGCGGCTTTCTCTTCATTTTTTGATAAAGTTATTAGTTTTTGTAAAAAAAAATCATTTCTTTGATTAAAAAAGGACAGAGATACGTGACTTCCTCTTAAATTTTAAAATTATTAAAAAAGTACAAAATCTAAAAAAAATAAATATAAAAAGGAATAAAAAATATTAAAACAATAAAAAAAAAATTTTTTAAAGTGACCCTAGCTGAGAGTGGAACACGCGTATTCAAAAGGAAAAGCGTGAACGTTACGCACTAGACCAACGCTACTTCGAAACAACTCAATCGTAAAATCGTACATGCTCATCTGCCCCCCAGCTGTTTAAAATAATTAAATTTTAAGTTAAAAACTAATTATTGATACTTACAAAGTTTAACAGATTATATTTATAATATATCTCTTCCCTCATAAAAAAGAAAAGAAAACAAAAAAAAAGATTGAAGCCACGAAAATACGTTAGCAAAATTTGCGACATGACTTTGGATATAGACCATCAGTCGTGTTTGCTCGCGTCGCGACCCAAAAGAGGAGGCGACTCGAGTAAAGAAAGAATACGGTGCGAGCGAACAAAGGATATGAGAGCGGGGAGTCATCGAAGTATACCACGCGTTTAGTATAAGGTAATCCAATACTGATAGATCTTCTCATGCCTGTCATATTTGTATCAATATTTTATATGCTCGCGTAGATGGCAGTTCACATACTCTATTAGCATGAATTTTTCTCCGTGCACAGAATATGAAGAAAAAATTAATGTGAGTCATCCAATAATAATAATGAGAATAATAATGCTTCATTTATTTACATTTAATATACATATTGTTTCTGCATGACACTGTTTCTCGTACAATCTATTTCACTTTTCATAGATTATTTATTCCAAATACGCAAATAAAAAAATCATTATTTAAATCAAAATAATCAACTCTTAAACTAAATTTTACTGTTTGTTTTTTCATTATCACTATGAAAAATAATTGCAAATCAATTTTTTCTTTTAATTACGTGCACTTTTCTGTGCTTTTTCCCTTCGCATTTTCGTCCACACTTATACTTCTGTTTATTTCTTTCTTTGTGTAAATTATTTAATTCAAATGAAAATTTTTATTAGCACGAAAATTGTGTATGAATGATTGTTTATGATTGATTTTTTTCTGATTTTCATGTTACACATTGGTCAATACGAAAGAGTATCATAAAGACTAAAATAGCTTCTTTTTCTTTTTATTTCTTAGCGTGAATAATAAAATTTTTAACCTGATTAAAATTATTTTCTACATTTGTTTTCTGCAAATATAATTGCTGCTAAAGCTGTACTAATAAATTCATTCATCGATTAAGTTTCATTTTTATTTTATAATATAAAAATCAAATACTTTTATAATATAAATGTCTAACCCCTGGTAGAAATGTTAACCAACGGTTAGGTATCGATTGGCCAAATCTCAACGACTTGGCCAAAAGTTTAACCATCCGTTGTTTGAAATTGCTGCTAATTTCGTCACGAAAAGATGGTTCGCTTAGCCAATAGTTGAACCAATCGTTGGCTTAAAAATGGTTTACATTTGTCCACTAAATTAAGGATTCGTTGGCCAATAGATTCTTAATTTTCCAAATTATTAAAATAATCAATGATATATTGAAATATAAGATAATAATAATAATTAAATATTCAATAATGATGATAGTAATAATATGTACTTTATTATATATAACTTTAAAAAATATTTTTAATGCAAATGAATGGAATTTCTTTTATTTTACATTCAAAAAGTTAAAATATTTATAGGTTATGTCCCGTTTTCTAGCATGCATGCAGAAACAAACTACGCACAATTATAATATATATATATATATATATAGCTATTAAAGCTATAGGTAGCCATACTGTACATAACCTCCCGCTTCAAGTTTGAATTTTTAAAAGCAAAATTAATTTATATATGTATTTATGTATGTATATATATATATACATATATGTATATTTATATATATATGTATATATACATTTATATATATATATATATATATATATATATATATATTCATGTATAAATTAATTTTCCTTTTAAATTAATTATAAATATATATATTCCATTTCTTTACCTAACCGATGGTTAACTGTTGGTTAACTCTTTTTTTTAATTGTTGGTTAAATAAATTGCCCAAAAGTTACTTAACCGACCATTTCTGTTGGTTTATTTTCTACCAGGGACGGAATCATAATATTTAGGAACCTTGCAAAATTCTCCAGGATAAAAAGTCGGCTACTGACAATGATAAAACCATGAATAAAATAAGTTCAGATAAAAAGGTATTATTATTGGTTATAAAATTTTCAATATGAATTTATTAATTGCCAATTATCGTTTTCAATCATAAAAAAATCTGTTTTAGATTTCACTGTCATGTGGTAATTGCATAAAAAAAGACAATGATATAAAAGTACTTGAAGCAAAAATTGAAAAAAATGAAAATTCATTACACATTATGAAGAATGAAGAAAAGAAATTTAAAAAAAAGATAGAATATTTGAAAGAAGAACGGGATGAAATTGTTAAAGATGCTAACATTAAGAATGATTTAAACATTGAGCTTCAAGAAAAAATTATTGAAAAAACTGAAGAAAAAGAACGTATGTAGAAACTTATATATTGTCTAAAAATTTTAATATTATTGTTTACAATTTTGATTTTCTAAGATTGTGATTAAATTTAGTATAAAATTTATAAGTATACTAGAAGTAGCATTATTAAAATCTTTATGTATTTATGACTTTAAGGGGTGTCCTCATACCGGTACAGAGATCTACCTTATCTACATTTAAATTATGCATTTTAATAAAAATTTAACTATTTTTGACTAAAATTCATAGAAGAGGCACATTCTTAACATTCTAAAGAATTTATTGCAACGTCAAAAGACAGAATAAAAGTGAAAATGAAGACAAAAACTGCATATTACGATTATTTATAACTACATTGAAAAGTTAATCGTATTAAGCAGTTTTCGCCTTTATTTTTACCTTTACGAGGAGGTCACGTATCTCTGTCCTTTTCTAATCAAAGAAATGATTTTTTTACAAAAACTAATAACTTTATTAAAAAATGAAGAGAAAGCCGCATCTTGTATCAAAAAAAGCAATATTTTCTTTGATAAGAAAAAATTAATTTTGTTGCTTTGTTCTCAAGAAAACCTTGAAAAACCAAATTGTCGACCCTTACCTCTATGATTTAAGTTTTTCAAGGTTTTCTTGCAAACGAAGCAATAAAATTAATTCTTTCTTATCAAGGAAAATATTGCTTTTTTATTACGAGATGCGGCTTTCTCTTCATTTTTTGTTAAAGTTATTAGTTGCTGTAAAAAACTCAATTCTTAGATTAGAAAAGGACAGAGATACGTGACCTCCTCTTAAGGTAAGTGTATGAGTTATCATGTCTTTAAGGTTAAGGCAGACACATTTCCGTCAATTAAACAAATCTTATTATTTTTTTAAAGTTTTATAAACTGTTTATTTAAAGTAAAGCACATTATCTACGAATAAAACAAATTCCCTAAGTGAAAATTTAAAAACTAATAATTTGCTGATTGAATTTACAAAGTTTATGCGATGTGTCAGTTTATCGTGTGTCATCTGCTTACCATATAAATGCATACTTTTATTATCGTGCTTTGATTATCGACATTGCATGCTTTAACATAGGGCACGATAACCGGGGAGGGCACGTTAACTCCCAAACTTACCCTATATTGAAGAATGTGCCTCTTCTACGAATTTCAGTTATGAATAGTTAAATTTTTATTAAAATTCATAATTAGAGCCGCGGTGGCTCAGGGGCTAGAGCATCCGATTCTCACGCAGAGGGCCGGGGTTCGAATCCCGGCGAGGTCGGGATTTTTTCTCCATTTTTTACTTTAAATATTGAAAGTGGAGGATGTCCCGAGCTCACTGACACCGCGGTGCACCAACCCCGAGAGACTTTTTTCGGTTTTAACAAAAACCGACGAAAGTCACTCGAGGGCCGGTAAGGCAGAACGCGACTGTTCAACTATTATGGTTGAGCCGGACCGTTCTGCCGGGTAGGTGTTGAGCTCCCGATGTGCTAAAAAGGATGGATTGAGCGATGCTCCCCGCCTAAGTAGGCCTGCACGATCGAGCATCACTTACCGAGTTAGGGAAAAATTTAGGTATGGTTTCGAACGCGAAAACACCGGAACACAAAGGTGGTCGAGGTGTCACTTACTAGGCCAAATAGGCTGTAGGTGGTTAAACCCCAAAGATAGATAGATATTAAAATTCATAATTTAAATGTAGATAAGGTAGAACTCTATGTCGGTATGAGGATTCTCCTTAAGAGCATGACGAAGCTGTCCGCCTTCTAATAATATTTCCAATCTTAACTTATGAATAAACGATGCGTTTAATCGAGTTTCTTTGCTACAAAGAAAAAATTTGTAAGATTAAACTCTAGTGCGGACAACTTAAGAAATCCACCAAAATATTATACATACAAAGTTATAATAAAAACTTTCAATATGTCGTATTTTAAGGTTAGGTTTGTCGAGTTTGATATCTAATTTTCAATCCAAGCTCATAAAAAAATAACAAGTCCAAATGATTTTTTATTTTAACAAAAATTATTGTATAAATATAGCTTTAGTGCGGACAAGTCATTATATTTGTTTAATTTAAGAATTTGAAAAGATATTGATAAAATAAAAAAAGCAAAACTCGATTGCTGCAGCTCCGACATGCCGTTAAAGAATAATGTTTTGGTGAGGTATACTTAATTCAAAAGAAATTAAGAGCTTCTTGTACTTGTTTCAATGAAAAGCTTTTTATGGATACATTATCATAATTTTTCTTGAATTTTCAAAATAAACATAGAGTTTTTTTATAAATTCTTCAATTCTGGTCAATCACGTGAAACATTTAAAAAAATAAATGTAAATATTTTGAAAATTCGTTCAACTCTTTGAAGCTTTGTAATTTTTTCATTCTATCTTTTAACACCCACTTCCGAGAATCGTTGAATTTTTTCGGTACTAATGTTCTTTTCCTAAGATTTTATTAACAAAGTTATGTTTGAAATTTAATAACATTATTTAGAGTAACGTCATATATACATATAACGCACTTTAGTTAGTGTATGGTGATCAAAAACATCATACACTTCGACATCACACCTTGACTTACTCTCAAAAACGATTGTTACGTCTTAAACGTTAATCGTGCATCCGAGTACGACAAGATGGATGCCGAATAATCTTAATATCCCGAGCTTAACGTGTGCTTAACCGCTACACGTACAAACTCGTTATACTTTTTACTTTTAGTTATTTATTGTGAGAGAGTTAGATCTCACTAGACCGTACCCTGACAAGACGTCTTGCTTGCCAGATTCGGGTCCTTATGTTTAATCTAACTCTTTAATTTTATGTCCTTGATAGGGAAATTAGGATGCAGGTAACAGGAGAAAACATCTGTTTATGCCTCTCAATGCCATTTCATGTTGTCTTTGAAAAACGCGACAATCGGTTAAATATAATTTAAATTAGACACTTGCAAAGACGTGTGTGATCCAAGCCAACGCTTTGCTATCAACACGTAAATGCAAATGCAAGGCATACAAAATGTGCCTTTTCGGCTATTTCACTTTATAATTTAACTAGTGAAGGTACAACACAACACTTCACACACGTAATCAATATATTAAATCACTAAGATTTATTAAGTAAAACTGCGGACTTTACTCGCGAATATTTAATGTTAATTTTATTCAAGTTCACACAGGTACGGAGCACGTATTTGGAGTACGTATTTTCTAGCCAAAGTTATGATTTTTTAATTATGTCAAACTTTTTTTGAAAACACAGCATCAAAATTAATTTGTCCTCATCCGAAAAAATATTGCTTTTTACTGTACAAGTTGCGGACAACTCTTAATTTTTATCAATAATCACCAGTTCTTCCAAAAACCTACATTTTTTACTAAAAATGGATGGGGGAGATCTAGCGTCCTCTTAAAAAAAATCTATAACTCTTTGTTTATTAATATTAAGAGCTGAAATTTGGCAGATACTATCGGATAATTAGTTTCTGTGCAATTGCAATTTTTTGAAGCTATGCTTCTTATGCGACGTTACGGCAGGGGCACTAAATGTATAAAAATCGACAGTTCCAAATGTCACCCAGCATGTATGTACGAATATGGCACAGGGTGCCATTATTGCTATCAACATACAAACACTTATATACTTTTTTCTCTTTCTTTCTTTTCCTCTCTCCTATTCCGCTTAAGAATATGTGTGTTTATGCTGTAGTAAGCAGTAGAGGGCGTCGTATGTAGTAGGCTAGTCAAATGAGTATTGAGGTCTCTTATAGTTGCGCTCGCAGCGTTGCTGTATTTTGTTTATGATATTTCGTACTAAAGTATACTTGCTGTCAGCTTATGTCCCCGGGGATATATGAACACATAATTCAATAAATGTCATTTAAATTTTTAACACATCTTAAGTTTTACAGAACTAGAAAGCTACTACAAAATAATGATTGTTGACAAACACATAATGAAACTACAATAAGAGCTATTTATGTGATGCATCTTATAGGAAGAATTAATTGTTTTGAATACTAATACTCTGAATAAATATTTTTAATTTTGTGAGAATATTTAAAATTTATATATTTTAGTTGATATTTGCAATTAACGGTTACCTACATATTAAACTTTCAATAGGATTTTTGTAAGTTACACTTCTTTGCTATTATAATATTCGTTATAAAATCAAGTAATTTTTTGTTTTAAAATAAAGTAATAAAATGCAAAATTAACATAAAACAGAAGCAACTATAACTTAAATATTAAACATTCAACAAAAGTTTTGTAAATAAGATTTTTTTGCAAATAATATTACATCTGGAATAAAATAATTGCATGCAAAATTTATATAAAAGATAATTTTTAAGGTAGTTGTCGACCCATTACATCATAAAAAAATTATTTATTGTAAAATGCGTTGAAATTCGGTTTATAACTTCAATATAACTTTATAAATAAATAGTTAAATTTTTGGAACGATTAACGGTTTCATAATTATAATATAATATTTTAAATTTGTAATTTTAATGATATTTATTATATAAAATGAAAATTTCAGTTTTATATCTTACTTTTGAAACCGCTGGAGGTTATAAAATTTTAACTATTTATTTGTGAAATTATATTGAAGTTGTGAATTAAATTTTAAAGCATTTGTTAATAAACAGTTTTTTATGATGTAAGGAGTCGACAACTACCTTAAACAGAAATTGTGGGAATTAAACTTTACCATTTTTATTACATCTAAAATAAATAGCATGCAAAATTTACATAAAACAGAAGCAACTATAACCTAAATATTAAACATTCAACATAAATTTTGTTAATAAGTTTTTTTTGCCAATAATATTATGCCTAGAATTGAATAATTGCATGCAAGATTTATAGAAAAGATAATTTTTAAGGTAGTTGTCGACCCATTAGATCATAAAAAAATTATTTATTATAAAATGCGTTGAAATTTGGTTTTCTGCATGTCGAACATATTCTTTTATCTAATGTAACATTAATCAAAACTTTTAAAATATTTTCTGACACTTTCTGTAATGGCTTAGTTTTTCGATGATTCTTCAATTTATAAGGATTACAACATTTATTATAACTCACTAATTTACTTGAAAATCCCATTTTAATATTTAAATATTTTGTTATATTATATTTATTATAATTGATTGATAAAAATTAAACATCGATGTTATTGTTGTAAACTCGAGCATGAAAAACCATAAAGTGACAAATTCTGAGTACGAAATCAAACATAAGAGAATGGAAGCTCGGTCGGGACTGGGGACTGGAGAATTGCTCCGAAACGATAAATTTAGTATATTGATATATGCTATCTTTGTTCAGCACATTGATTTTATATCTTCTGTCTCTGTGATACAGAGTTGTGCAATTTTCTAGAGCGACCCCCTTGGGACATCGCGATCACGCACATACGTACATGTAGTACGTTATACGGTTGGTGGTGCTATACATCTATACTACATAAGTAAGAGAATAATTTATGTATCTCTAATCCTAAAGAAATAACCTTTCTGATTGGTTAAACTCATTATTATCCTATAAAATACTTAAACGAAAAATGATTAGATTCGAATGTATGGAAGTAACTCAAGTAATGATTGTGTCATCTGTCTGTTT
This sequence comes from Anastatus disparis, assembly GCA_017163975.1. Classification (NCBI taxonomy): domain Eukaryota; kingdom Metazoa; phylum Arthropoda; class Insecta; order Hymenoptera; family Eupelmidae; genus Anastatus; species Anastatus disparis. The sequence continues at coordinate 156,121 of JAFFSR010000078.1, forward strand.
TCTCATCATGAGAAAAATAAGACGGAATGATGTTTGATTCATGTAAGCTGAGAACTGAGAACTGAGTAACGACTACAACTTTCTGCCTGAGGTCCGAATTTATAGTCGTTGTTCAAACTCAAGCATTGAGGTTTAAATTCATAAACAAAACTGGAGTACTGGTTACATCCTGTTCTTTTTTTGTTATCATGAGAGAAGCAGAGACAGAATGAGATTTGAGTAACGAATCTTTACTTGAGTTGGGTCTATGAATTCGAACCTGAAAGATGGAATGAGATTTTATTATGAGAGAGACAAAGACAGAACGATGTTTGAGAATGGAGCATACTCAATGCTTGAGTTTGAGCAATGACTATAAATTCGGGCCTAAGGTTGGAATTCAAACTCAAGCACCTACACAGCATGAAAGATTGCTGCAAGGTTTCAGTAATAAGAATTTTATTACTGAAACCTTGCAGCAACCTTTCATGCTGTGTTGGCAATAACTCAACTCAAATTACGGTGTTACTTACGTATCGATGTTACTTGAGTAACGTTTATAAATTTAAAAAAATATGTTTAAATTTAGCTAGGGTAAAGATTTTAATCAAGGGGCGCGGTAGCGCCCCGGGGGGCTGCTCCTGAGCGATAAACTTAGTGTATCGATATATGCTATCTTTGTTCAGCACATTGATTTCATATCTTCTGTCTCTGTGATACAGAGCTGTGCAATTTTGTAGAGCAGCCCCCCCGATGGCAAGTAGGCGAAGCAATCGAGCGCTCTAAGCCTTTTATACGTTATGTTTTCGTATTTAACCTTGCAATTGAAAAATATTTTTTAATATTTTTTTATTGCTGAATCTTTATAAAATTATTTTATTTTCGTTTTTATAAGATTCAACATAATTTAATGAATACCATAATTTTTTTTTTTATTTCTGTAATTGTTATTACTATTTAAATTTATGTAACTTGTTGTTACTTCATCATTATTAATTTTGATCTGCATTTTCACCTTTATTTACTTTTTTTACTGAAATAACTTTTATCATAAAATTATCATAAAAATGAATAAGTCAAAGAAACTTTTAATCCTAAACTGTTAAAATAATTATAAACAAGTATTTTAAGAACTATGTAAAATATTTTTTGACACTCCGTGCGAGAAGCTCGATTTCACGCACGCTGTACAAAGTGACACGTGCGAAAATGGAGCTTCTCACACGTCGTGTCAAAAAATAGTGTTCGATACTCGTGCGAGAAAGTGATTTCTTACTCGTGTGACCTTTTCACCCTCGCTTCGCTCGGGCGCAAACCGCCACACGAGTAAAAAATCACTTTATCGCACTAGTACCGAAATATACTATATTGTTTAATAAAATAAGTTTTTAAAAAATTTATTTTCTAATAATTGTTAGTTTTATAATTATAAAATGTTGCAATATTAGTATACAATGGAAATTGATAGTTTATATAATGTGTAGGAATGAAATATCATATTTTCAATATTTTAAAGAAGCAATCTTATTCTTAACGGCATGTTGGAGCTGCAGCAATCGAGTTTTGCTTTTTTTATTTTATCAATATCTTTTTAAATTCTTAAATTAAACAAATATAATGACTTGTCCGCACTAAAGCTATATTTATACAATAATTTTTGTTAAAATAAAAAATCATTTGGACTTGTTATTTTTTTATGAGCTTGGATTGGAAATTAGATATCAAACTCGACAAACCTAACCTTAAAATACGACATATTGAAAGTTTTTATTATAACTTTGTATCTATAATATTTTGGTGGATTTCTTGAGTTGTCCGCACTAGAGTTTAATCTTACAAATTTTTTCTTTGTAGCAAAGAAACTCGATTAAACGCATCATTTAATCATAAGTTAAGATTGGAAATATTATTAGAAGGCGGACAGCTTCGTCATGCTCTTAAGAGAAATTCAATGGTTGTATAAAATGTCAGTAACTAAAATTCTCAAAATGTTGAAACTGCAAATCTTTGACAAAGAACTATGTTTTCTGATTCATTACCACCTGTGAAATATATATGTTATAACATAAACACAAAAGTTCCAAGAAACATAGAATTAATTATAGAAAAAGAATTTGGAGAAATAGGAAAAATGTTTATCTAATTAATATTCACGCTTGTGGTGATCAAAGTGCGTATACACCTCAAATATATTTGGAGGTAAAAATGGTCCATCTTCTTATTTTAGTATCTTGTTGTTATCATAAATTTGAAGAAATAGAAAATGTTTGTCTAATTAGTTTTTTGCTTGCGGTGATCTAAGTGCATATAAATCTCAAATATATTTAGAGATGAAAATAGGCCATCTTCTTATTTTAGTATCTTGTTGTTATCATAAATTAACTCTTAAAAACACAAAATTAAAGAAAGTGAAGAGAAAGAGTATTTTAATTATTTTCCATTGTAAAAAAAATTTAAACAAGCTATTGAAAGTGTTGATGTAGATATTGGAAAATTCTTTAAACGACCATTCAAGACTTGCTTGTCAAGAAACATCAGATAGATGGCTTACAATGAGCGTTGAAGCTCATAGTGAACATTATTTTTATGTTGTTGCAAGAGCTGTTTTGGAATTATATGGAGCTAAAAGTAAATATTTTAAATTATAAATTTTAATAACTCTCAATATATGAAAATTTTATTTTTAGATCCCTAGTGGAAATCGAATCTGTGAATAACTGGGAATAACTGTGAATAACTAGGAATAACTGTGAATAACTGGGAATAACTGTTATAAACTGTTCAGTTTGAGACAGGAATAACAGTTATTCCCAGTTATTCCCAGTTATTCACAGTTATTCCCAGTTATTTACAGTTTAGTTTACAAATAATTTGAAAAATATAAATTTGAAAAAATGAAAAAAATATATATTTAAAAAAATTTTTTTTCTATTATAAATATATTTGGGAATAACTGTTATTCGTACCTCTGTTTTTTCAAATTATTTTTAAGTTATAAACTGTGAATAACTGGGAATAACTGAGAATAACTGGGAATAACTGAGAATAACTGGGAACAACTGAGAATAACTGGGAATAACTGTTATTCCTGTCTCAAACTGAACAGTTTATAACAGTTATTCCCAGTTATTCACAGTTATTCCCAGTTATTTCCAGTTATTTCCAGTTATTCACAGTTATTCACAGATTCGATTTCCACTAGGGATAATCTTTATTTAAAAAAGCTTGTTCAAAAAGGTACGAGAAAATCACAGTATTCCAGTTTTAAAAATTATTTAGAAGATTGTATCAATCGATATAAATAAATAAAGAATATCACTTGTGATAACAAACTAAAAAACTGTGAAATGTCTTGGAATGATAAAATCTTGATGAGATTAAAATATGGAATCTACATCTAAGCTGCAAATCATTGACAGAGCAAATTCTAAACTGATTAAAAATGTAACATGTTATTATTTTTTTAAGGAATTTGTTGATTTCTATTAAGTTATATTTTAAAGTTAAAACTAAAATTTAGATTTAAAATAATTTTATACTTTATAAGTATAATTCATTCTTCACATGAGATTTTTATATTTTTGTAATAATTATTACAAAGTAAAATTAAAACTTGCGTTACTATAATTATATTTAAACAAACCAAAATTGTATTATTTTTTTATTAAAAAATATTAACTAATATACACATTAAACTTTGATGAACATAAGAAATCAATGATCAAACATGATTTTTAAATTTTTTTATTCTTTATTTTAAGCATTTGACATTTATAATTATTATAAGATTATTTGTCAAGTATGTACAATCAATTACATATTTATATCTGCTTAAAATTATCTTTATATCAAACAAAGTATGAAAAAAGAAGTACAATTATTGTTTCAAAAATGAAAATTAACTTTGAATATTAAAAAAATAAATGTACCTTGTATAATAAGAAAGGAGTAAAATTTTTTACAATATTCAATTATTTATATTAATAAAAATTTAAACAAAAAAGTTTAAAATTATGAGGGTGAAGAAATAAACAGATTTGTATGTATATTTCAAAATTGAATACTTTTAAAAGCTTACCTTTAAAAAGATATATAGTGGGCAAGTATGTTTGGCGATTTATTTTAATTAATGATTTTAAACATTTTGATGTCTTTAACATATTATAAACTATTTTTAGTAATAAAATCAAACCTTGACATTAGAATTTCATGAAATCACGAAATAAATGTCAAGTATATAATAAAGGTAATAAAACTATGAGATCTTACCATAATTTTTAACAAAAGATTATTCAATTTTTTTTCTTTATAAATTAACGTTGAATTTCAGTAACAAAATTGTATTATTTCTTGTTATCTTTTTTTTATCATTTATTTTAAAATGTTCTGAAATTTTTTAAATTTTATTAAATATTTATAAAATTACTTGCCAAGCCCATGGGTAAATATTTTATGTCAATGTTTAAAGTTAAGAAATTTGTATATAACATATGTACATATAAACTTTCATTTTATGTAACATTACAGATATAATGGGACATAACATGTAAGTATTAAAATCATTTTCTACTTATAACACGTTTCTAATTTTCAATTTAACGGTAATATAATTCTGTAATATTATTTTAATCAATTATTGGAATTTATAGTTATCGAAATCAAATAAGAAAAAGGATCTGAATATTTTAATATCTAATATTTATAAAAATCTTAATTTATTGGATTACATAAAACTATTATATAAATAATCATTCCTAAATGTATAATACGTATTTAAATAATTTTTCAATACATATGTATTATATATTTATAAACTCATCTTATTTTAAATATTTAAAATCATAATAACAATTTATTGAAGTACATAAATATGTTTTGGTTACGAGTGTATTTTGAGGATGTCTAAATAATGAACAGTTGATATTTCAATTCAGATTCTAAATTAATAATTAAATTATTAAGAAATAGATCTCTTCTAAGATATTTAAAAATCATTTGTTCGTATATTGCATTATCTATAAGCGAAGAACCAAATCCACAGTATATATGTTTTAAATTGAAAATTCTTTTTTATTTTTTAATATTCAAAGTTCTATAGCTCTTCTCTCAGTTCTATGCCTAAGATGAGACAAAGCTCACTTCAAGATATTATAAAAAGACATAACATAGTGCAACCTGAGTGAAATCAACCTGGTCGAACACCAGAAATTCAAAATTACATGAAAGTACAAAATGAACTAATCAGAAGACAGCAATTCTGAGATTTAAAAAAATTTGTGTGGATTCTACTCATCATTTGCAACAATAAATATATTCATAAGTGAATGTCTAAAATCCTTAGTTTCTGAGGAAAAAAATAATTAAGTTGATAATTTAACAAAAAAATTTGAAAAATCACAATATTCTATTACTCATTACTCGTAATCCCTTTGACCTATGCCTCTGAAAATTTTTTTGTATATTTTGGGTATCAAATGGAACCTCTTCACGGATTTTCAGCAAATTCTATTTTTTTGTCAGTCGAGTTGACATGAAACGTCCCATATATATATAATAAAATAACAAAATATTTTAGCAGTAGAAATGAGTGTTTATTATTTTTCACTTAGTCTAATAAAAACAATTACAAATTTTTAGAAAGTACAAAATTTTTATAATATTGAACATATAATTTCAAGTGTAGCATGATTTTGCTTTACATGTTTGTATGCAACATTTGACATATTTTCGGCGACCATTACCGACAAGGAATTAATTTTTATAATAATTACGTTTATGTTAAATACAACGAATACGTTTATAGAAACGTGCAGCAATATTATTATTTTTTAAGTAATCTGATAAAAATAAATTACAAAATTTATTGAGTGAGTAGCCTCGATTCATGTAATCTAAAAACATTAAGCAAAATTGCCCACAAACTTTTGAATTTAAACTTTGAAGTTGTTTAGTGTTCCATTTATAATGAATAGAATTTTGTTGAAGACATTTTTTATGTTGTGGTATTAAAGGAGGTAGGCCGTAACTGTCAAAAAAACTGCTCTTCTTCACTTGTTAATGAAAACAGCTACTCAATGAGTTCCTGGTTGTGTGTGAATGCCTGTATTAAACACACACGCTATCAGTCTCGTCAATGACCTGGGTATCCGGTCGGCTGGAAATACACCGTACGATGGTATTCTTAAGGAGTGAAGCGCATCCCGAATCTGAAGAGTATTCATTGCGTTGTTTTGTAATTACAGGTGTGTTTGATTCAGAAGTATAATATCTTGATTCTTCGATGCTATCATATACAGGCTCTTTGCCAGGTCCTGGTTTAGGTGATCTTTTTTTCATTTCACTTTTTTCCAAATCTTTTTGGTTTAGGAGGAGGAGGAGGATTCTGCACTGTATTGTCAGTTGAATCCGCAGGAGAAGAGTATGAAGTATCATCACTGTCAGAGTCAATTAATGCAGCAATAAGTCTATTATTCCTGATAAGCCACTTTTTATATTTAACTACGGAGTTTAGAGCACAAATGAAAAATTCATGACTTTGAGAACCATGAAAACAACAGTAAGTTTTGCAGTTTTGTAAATTATGTACGGACGGACAGTTATAGTCTTCTAAATTTATAACACGTCGTGATATAATACTGTGAATTACTTGCGCTTCTTGAGAACCTCGAACAGAAATTCGTCTTGCAGTGCGTGTTATAGCCCGTAAATTTGCGTAAAGTTGTCGATGAGGAACATCTCCTTCAAACCATTCGATTCCATGGTAGTTATTGGTAAGCCAACTATTGAAAACTTGAGTTCTGATAGGTAAATCAGTAAATGAGTAAGGAGGAGCTATTATCCAATGCGAAACGTAATCTTTATCTAGAGATATTACAGCTATTTCCTTTATAATTAATTTATTCTGAATATCGCGAAAACCTTGAACGTCAATAATGTAGTCCATAGTTTTTCGTTTTATGTATATATCTGTTTAGTTTGAAACTTCAATAACGTTTGAGAGTTTAACATATGTATCTAGTTGAATTTATATAGATTTCCCCACTTTTTATTACATTTTTCTCTTTCCTAATTTTGTGGAAATCGTCATCAATACTAAAATTCTTCTATGACTCATAGAAAAAGTTTTAAAAAATATTGTGAAAGTATTATTGTTAATATCTAACCATTAAAATCGATAGTAACTTGTCGTGACGCGTCTATTTCAAGTATGTTATCATATTCGGCGTAAACTATGCAATTTACGGAATTCTCTAAAACTTGATCAAAACGTAATTCTAAACGGACTGCACCTGTCTTAAATAAATTCCAATGCGTGTTACGATTTGCTGAAAGATCTGGTGTTAAATCGAAAGCATATAGACAATAACCATTTGGGTAAGTATCTCTTGAAATAGAGTTTCCTTTATTCATAAAGTGAATACCTGTCCCGCTAAATAAAGTATGATATCCATCAATGAACGTGTCGGGATAATTAGGCTGAATGGGTTTACTAGGAATTTGTATTCCGTCGACATTTAAAGCAAGATAATTAAGATTAAAATGTTGAAAGTTAAATGGGTTTTCTTTTCTACTTCCATTAAATGCACTATTTGAAACTAAACCAATTATTATGCGTTTAGGTAATTGTCCAAGAATAATAAGACTCCTGTATGTAAAGTAAATGACTTAACCTCTACACGTGTTAATGGATATTTAGCTATTCCTTTAGATAAGGCTTTTGAATGAGCAAGTAAAATTCCTGGATTAATTTTAGCTCTGCGTACACGTAATGATGCATCCATTATACGTACTTTCACATTTTGAGCATCATGATCTATCAAGCAAAAAGCGTCTTTTGAGCGGATGAGTCGTACTCTCATTTCTACACCATTAAGGAGAAATTTTTCTTGATTTAAAACATTGCAATGTAAGTGACCTAATAGATCTACAATTTTTCCGCCTTTGACAAAAAAATTACGTTTATCAGCTCCTATATTTTTTGAAAGTAAATTGTTATTATCTTTTCTTTTAACCAATACGGCGTCCATTTCACCAGGAGTATCGTTTTACCTTAATGCTGTAGTTAAATGTGATTTTTTAGCTTCTTCGGAATAATTAAGCAACGTTTCAATATATGCTCGATAAGCGTAAGCATTGCTAGGTGGGGATACAGTCTTTTGGTTAAAGAATATATCGATTTGATTGAACATGCTATGTAAAAAGTTATTTACAGGTGTAACTAATGTATCATCACCTATAAGATCTTTTCCTTTTTCGAGACGTACACTAAGACTAAGCATAGTATGAGCTAAATCAATGTAATCATCCGAATTTCCTGGTACAACAAATTCTAAATATGAAACTTCAGAAATGGTGGTCACAGGTTTCCCTGGTGAAAAAAATCAGGTGACAAATCACCTGATTTATCAGGTGATTTATCATGCCAAAACATCATGTAACGATTTTTTTGGTTTTTACACGTTTCAAACCATACTTATTCAATTCAGAACAGTTTTTAAAAATTTTTGAAAATTTTGAACTTAGAAAATTTTTTAGATAATTTGGTCTTAGAAAAAATTTTGACTAATTTTACAAAAAAATTTCTAAGTTCAAAAATGTCAAAAATTTTCAAAAAATGTTTTGAATCGACTAAGCATTGTTTGAAACGTGTAAAAACCAAAAAAATCGTTACATGATGTTTTGGCATGATAAATCACCTGATAAATCAGGTGATTTATCACCTGATTTTTTTCAACAGGGTTGTATTCGACCCATTGTGTTGATTCTATAGCTGTTTGAGTGGGCGTTAAAGTAAATAAATCCAATTCTGATTTAGTACATTCCCATGAATGTGTGTGTAAAAATGCCATTTTGAAATTATACAAGTCCAAAAATATCACTTACTGAACGTTTTTTATTTTTCTTGTTAATTTTCCTTTTTTTAATACGTTTATTTTTATTATTTTTTCTTGTTTTTCTTTTTCTGTTTAAAGATGACGACAACGATGAGATATGTTTCACGCGACGTTTAGTTCGCGACTGATCCTTACGTCTTCTTACACGTTTTTTATAACCAGAGCCTTCCATTATTAGACTTTCTATTTTCTCTTCTGCCTTTCTTTTTAAATTTTTACTTGATTCACGTGCCCTATTGCGTAGTGATTCTCTAAAAGGAATATTACGACTACCAACATCATCGATAATGTTAATTCCAGCTTTAAGAGCTTCTTTTCCGACAGCGCGAGCACCACGTTTTAAAAAAGGAAGTGCTTTACGAAAAAGTCCTCCAAGAAATCGACCTATACCTCCATGTCCTTTTTGATATGGTGATCCAACGTAAACATGTTGAATACCTCCTTGACCAACTTGACTATCATAATGTTCAATATAATGATTCATTTTTATTTTATTTATTTTTGTTAAGCAGCTTGTCTAAAATGTAGTGTTACGATCGACGTACCACACTCGAATGATATGTCTCGACCGAGGTGATCTCTTATATCTATAGTGATTGTACTGAAACTATTTCTTATGAGAGGTCTATAATTTACAGGAGTGAAAATTTGATATTGATTAGAAGCAAATACATAATCCTTGTATTTTACAGGTACAATACGTAATAAAGTTATTTGTACGTCACCTACAATACAAGGTTCACATACATCTGAGTAAATATATAATTGTCTAGGTAATGCATTAAAAATATTTGCTGGTCGAGTAGCAATTTGTTCATTAAAACTAACGTTTAAATATCCTTCTACTTCAGCAAAGCCTAAAATATCCCAAACTGCTCGACTCATTTTTATAGAGTGTTCATTGAGACATTTTTCAGAATCACACGTCCTTTTAACGTATACATAGGTGTTATTATGTTCTACTGACAATTTAAATGATATATGTGTTTCACCTAATGCTTTATTTATTTTTTCTAAAAATTCCGCTATATCGGAATATATACCATAAGGAATTGTAACTGTTTTATATTCTATATCGAGAAGTTGATTTACTAATTTATCCTTTAAGAGAGGTGGTGAAATAGTTGAAACTTTAATTTCTCTTTCTTTTTCTCTTAAATATAAGAATGAGCGTGGAAAATGAATTTCTGTGACACGAACTTCCCAAAATCCTCGTAAATTAATTTCTTGAGGTATCTTTGTAGTATAACAAGATGTGGTGTTGTTAGGAAATACACTCATACTACTATTACTAGGTAGTATCATATAAAATTGAGTTCTCATGTTTATATATTTTTTATATCTTTAGCTGACACCCAAGAATTAAACTTACTAGGATAACCGACCCAACTTACAAAATATTTTTTTCTACGGCCTGAACCACTTGTTTTTATTATTTTATCAATTTTATATTCTGAATTCTCGATATCTTTTGGAATAACGTTAAGTTCTTCTTCGTAAAAAATACCATCTATAGCTTCTCCGTCAAGATCTTCTATTTCATACACAGGTAGTTTTCTATGTTTTAAAATTCTAGTTATTTTAAAAATTTCTTCTGACCAATTTGCTAAATAACCTTTCTCGAAGGTACCTTTGGTTCGACTAATTCGAACAAAGTCACCTTCTGAGTATTTAGCTTCTCTATCAACTGTTTTATATCTTGAATCCATATTTTTCTTTGCAATATCTGCATTAAATATTGTAACTGCTGCAGGCGCCATCTTTATTGTTGAATGATATGAGTTATTGTAACTATTTACAAGTTGAGGTAAAATATCTATGTAACGTTTAGAATTTTGATGTGTAAAATATCGCCACATTTTTTCCTTTAAGGTACAGTTAAATCTTTCGACAATAGCTGCTTTTACATCGGGATTACGTGCAACACGATGTATAATATTTATTTTTAGAAATTTTTGCATTTTTTGACCGACGAATTCTTTTCCCTTGTCAGTTTGAAACATTTTAGGAATTCGTTCATTTTTATTTAAAATAATTTTTTTAAAAGCGTCAGTGACTTGTGAACATGACTTATCCTTCGAGGGTACTACGCATACGTATTTGCTGAGAACATCGATGACTACTAGTAAGTATGAAAATCCATCATTATAAGATTTTAAGGATTCTAAGTCAATTAAATCACCTTCTCATACAGAATCCATTTCAGCAACATTGTAATGAAGACGAGGAAATTTTCTATGAACAGGTTTGTGTAATGTATATTATACGTTATAACAATAAGCATCTTGTGCTTGCAGCCACTTGTGTATATTTTTTTACCAACTTTATTTTTAGTCTTATTTACAAGGCGGCGTTCTCCAGCACAACCAGCGGGTTCATTAACATCATAATAAATTTTGTTAAGTAACTGCTTATTAAGATCCATGATTTTTATTTGTTTATTCATTTATTTAAAACGAAAAAGTCAACCACCCACCGCCTTTTTGCTCTGTTACGGTATTTCTTTTAACACGTTTCTTTCTGTTTTGAGTAGTCCATGAATCATCATCTCCACTGTTCATTTGTTTATTAATTACTGTAACTTCGTCGTCATATGTATCATTTTCTATTGACAAATTTTTATTTTTATTTTTAGGCATCGGAGTAGAAGTATGTCCTTTTGGGACATGTAATAATGAATCATTAAAACTTGTATGTGGTGTTGTTAAAGGCCTATTACTATGATTTACTGCATGTTCAAATTTTTGTCCTTCTTTGTAAAAAGCTAGATTACCAATACATTCCAATGGTATACCTACATCTCGTGAAAACCACGCAAAATGTTCACGACCTGTAGCCTTCACACCTTTTCTACTATGTACAGCATCGTTTATTAAATCTACTATATTAGAACCTTCGAGAACAGCTCCATTTTTGGACACTAAACCTCAGTCATTCCATGTAATTCTTGAAGAAATATTAGAACTTTTTAAAAATTGAACCATCAATTCAGCTTTACGTCTGTATGTTACAGGCACAGATGATATTATGATTTCAAAATCTATTCCATTTTCTATCTCTTGTTCATTTTCATTAACATTATTTAAACTTTTTTTCAAGTCGTCTAAAAAATATAAATATTGTTGTAAAACTTTTATTGATACTTTGACCATTTTGTACGCTCATCAGTTTCTTGTAAGTTTAATATATCACTCATTTCTATGTCTAATCTTGTAAGATGACTGCCTGGTGTTTGAACAGTATTTTTTTAAATCAGATTCGACATTTTGCAACGAGACCTCGGGAACGTTTGTATGAAGAAGTTTTTGTATACTGTCTTGAGGCACTAGAACCATTTTACGTGCATGCTGCATTTTTAAATTAAGAACGAGTGGGGATAAGAGCGGATATTATAGTTCCTAATACAGGTGCAAGTAAAGCTGCTAAGAAACCATCACCTTTCTGCATGATTAGACGTTTCTTGCTTTTCCACGATTTAGAGTCCCGACTGCTTAAATTTCTCAGAATTTTTTCATGTTTAACTAACTTTTGTTTTTGAGAAGGTGTTAAATGTACAGTACCTTTTAAAGTATTCAGAGCACACTCACAAATACCTTTAACTATTTTACGATCAGCAAATTTTAAAATAACTTTGCGTTGTTCTTAATTTAAATGATAAAGGGCGTGTAAAGCATGTGCTATTTTGGGATCGAGCGATTTTTTTTATCTTACTGCAGCCATCATACACGTAACACTGAAAAATTATCACCCGTGACACCTCTCTTTATATCTCGTGGAACGTACACGTAGTGATGTGTATCATCAGGAAATATGTTAGTTTGTATTCTGCAGGTTTCTGCTGTGTTTTGTTTTAAATCTAACAACAAATAATCATGTGCTACACTTGTAGAGCCGTAATAAGCTTCTTGTAAAAACTTTGAATTTTCTGGATAAACTTGACGCGCTAAATGTTGTATTTGTGCACGGTCTCTAGGATTTTTAAAAATTACAATATAGTTTGAATTTAATGAAATATTTTGCTGCTTAAGTCCTTGATGAAACAAATTTTGTGTAATAAAAATTACACTTATATTTTTATGGTGACTATCTTTTGTAAATAAATCAGCAACTACATTATTAGAAGATTCTTTCATCAGATCGTCGATGACTACTAATTTTGGTCGAGAGTCAGACACAAAATCTTCATTTTGAGGTAAACCTTCATGAAATTCAACATCTTTACCGTATTCCAAATATCGATCTTGCCATTCGGAATAATATAGCATTTTTAGAGCAAAAGTTGTATCGGACATGCTGTCAATAAATCGGAAAAATCTTTTTACAAAATGCGTCTTACCATAACCTGTTGGACCACAAATCATAGGGGTCCACGGGTGTTGCCATGCTAGTGTCATTTTTTTATTTTTTATTATTATTATTTCTTTTTTTAAATTAATAAATCAATTTTTGTGGTGGGGTCTTGGCCCGCGCTCGCGGTACGTACGAAAAAAATCAGTTAATACTCGTACGTACACACTGAAAGATTCTAGAATATGTGACGTGGAAATTACCACGTAACAATAAAAAATTTTCTAAATAAAATTTTTCTCCCGTCGGCACAAACCACCAACCACCCATGAGCCCGAACGCATATGAGATTTTTTTATTTTATTAATTCCCTTAATTTCTTTTTTTTTACGAGATCACAAGACGAAGATTTGATTTTTAACTGACGCGCGCGGCGGCCATTACACACACATTAATAGCTAATGTATGTGAACATCGGTGCTGCTGTAGCAGCCAGTTGAGCGACTAAGTATACACCAATACTTAGCAACGACCGCGCGTGCGCTAGGAGTCAAGGATTGAAGAAGATGAGGTACAAGAGAGAAAAATAAGAAATAGATAAGGCGTAAGAGAGATGGGGAGATCCGCAACCTGGCAGAGCGAATCTAAAGTGCTGGCGCGTCGATCTCTTGCGCATTAAGCGAAGAGAGAGAAAGTAGATAATCAAGAAAGATGGAAAGAGAGCGTTAGAGAAGGGATCGTCACGATTCTTTTCTCTTAGCTGAGCCTCTATACCGTGCATATACGTACACGTATGTATATGTATGTGCAATATCAGTATGTGTAGACGGTGACGACCAATCTGCGCATAAGAGGACAGAAAAGGACAGCAAATAAAAAGAAAATAAAGAGAATGAAATATTAACGAAGAGAAAGAATAAAAATTGCTTTAACTAGTATAAAGAAAATTAAATTAACACTTGTGTGAATTTATAAACGTGCAATTTAATTAAACAAATTATAGCAGAAAGTTATACGCATCTTGAGCGTATGTGTGTGTAGTGAAAAGGAAATGACGTTGGACGAATGAAAACATGTAAAAAGAATTCAAGAGCAGTGATTGGGAGTAAAATAAATTAAATGAAGACAGAAGATAACAAGAAGACAAGAAGATGCGGAGAAAAAAAAAGTAGCTTTTTAAGAAGAAGGCATTCACTGCTGGTCTTTGCACTGAGTCGCACGTGATTTGATTGTCGTCCTCGTGTCACACCGAAGCCTTTCTCCTTTTGTAATTCGCCGCAACTTTCAAGAGTCACTCTTTTTCTTCGCTGTGCATATTCAGGCAGGAGAAAACTTATTGGACCTGAGAGGATCTACAGCTGAGTCACAGAGGTAGAGAAATAGGAAAGTCCTGGCTCTGTAGACGTGTTTGAAGCAGCAATCAGCGTCGCGTGGTTTATGGGTTCATAGTTTATGGGTTTATAGCTTTACAATTTATGGGTTTATTATCTATGGTTTTATTGTTTATGGGTTTATGCATTTATGAGGTTACGATTTATTGGTTTATGGTTTTATGGTTCATAGTTTATGGGTTTATGTTATATGTGTTTCTGGTTTATGGGTTCATGCTTTATGGTTTTAAGGTTTATGGGTTTATGGTTTATGAGTTTACGGTTTATGGGTTCATAGTTTATGGGTTTATAGCTTTACAATTTATGGGTTTATTGTTTATGGGTTTATGTGTTCACGATTTATTGGTTTATGGTTTTATGGTATATGGGTTTATGGTTCATAGTTTATGGGTTCATAGTATATGGTTTTATGTATTCATGGTTTATGGTTTTAAGGTTTATGGGTTTATGGTTTATGGGTTTAGAGTTTATGGTTTATGGGTTTAGAGTTTATGGGTTTATGGTTTATGGGTTTATGGGTTTATGGTTTATGGGTTCACGGTTTATGGGTTTATGGTTTATAGGTTTATGGTTTATGGGTTTATGCTTTAAGGGTCTATGGGTTTATGGTTTATGGGTTTATGGTTTATGGGTTTGAATTTATGGGTTTACGGTTTATGGGTTCATAGTTTATGGGTTCATGGCTTAACAATTTATGGGTTTATTATTTATGGTTTTATTGTTTGTGGGTTCATCCATTTATGAGTTGACGATTTATTGGTTTTATGATTTTATGGTATATGGTTCATAGTTTATGGGTTTATGGGTTTACGGTTTATGGGTTTATAGCTTTACAATTTATGGGTTTATTATCTATGGTTTTATTGTTTATGGGTTTATGCATTAAGAAGGGGCCGAACTATCTGTCTTTGTCTAATAGCGTTTTTCAACATTTATGAAAACACTATCCGGTATAACAAGAAAAAAATAGCAGCCCCCGCTAGATATTAGTATAATAAGTAAATTTTACAATAACAACCAAATTTTTTCACTGCGTAGTCCTGAATAATTAGAGACCTACCAAAAAAGATAGGTTATATTCTAGATTGCTAGTAGGTCTCTAATTAGTCAAAAACTATGCGGTAAAAAATTTGGTTGTTATTACAAAATTTTCTAATTATACTAATATCTAGCTGGGGCTGCTATTTTTTTCTTGTTATACCGGATAATGTTTACATAAATGATGAAAAACGCTATTAGACAAAGACAGATAGTTCGGCCCCTTCTTAATGAGGTTACGATTTATTGGTTTATGGTTTTATGGTATATGGGTTTATGGTTTATAGTTTATGGGTTTATGGTATAAGGGTTTCTGATTTATGGGTTCATGCTTTATGGTTTTAAGGTTTATGGGTTTATGGTTTATGGGTTTATGGTTTATAGGTTTATGGTTTATTGGTTTATGGTTTAAGAGTTTACGGTTTATGGGTTCATAGTTTATGGGTTTATAGCTTTACAATTTATGGGTTTATTGTTTATGGGTTTAGGGTTTATGGGTTGACGATTTATTGGTTTATGCTTTTATGGTATATGGGTTTATGGTTCATAGTTTATGGGTTTATAGTATATGGGTTCATGGTTTATAGTTTATGGTTTTATGGGTTCATGGTTTATGGTGTTAAGGTTTATGGGTTTATGGTTTATGGTTTATGGGTTTAGAGTTTATGGGTTTATGGTTTATGGGTTTATGGTTTATGGGTTTATGAGTTTATGAGTTTATGGGTTAATAGTTTATGGGTTTATGCTTCAAGGGTTTATGGGTATATGGTCCTTGGATTTAGGTTTACGGGTTTATGGTTTATGGTTTATGGGTTTACGGTTTATGGGTTCACGGTTAATGTGTTCACGGTTTATGGGTTTATGGTTTTTAGGTTAATGGGTCTATGGGTTTATGGTTTATGGGTTATAGTTTACGGGTTTATGGGTTATGGTTTATGGTTTATGGGTTTACGGTTTAAGGGTTCATAGTTTATGGGTTTATGGCTTTACAGTTTATGGGTTAATTATTCATGGTTTTATTGTTTGTGGGTTTAGGGTTTATGGGTTTATCGATTTATGAGTTGACGATTCATTGGTTCATGGTTTTATGGTATATGGGTTGATGGTTTATAGTTCATGAGTTTATTGTTCGTGATTTATGATTTTATGGTTTATGGGTTTATGAGTTTATGGGTTAATGGTTTATGGGTTTATGCTTCAAGGGTTTATGGGTATATGGTCCTTGGATTTAAGTTTACGGGTTTATGGTTAATGGTTTATGGGTTTATAGTTTATGGGTTTATGGTTTATAACTTTACGAGTTCCGGGTTTATAAGTTTACGGTTTATGGGTTCATAATTTATAGGTTTATTACTTTACGCTTTATGGGTTTATTATTGATGGTTTTATTGTTTATGAGTTTAGGGTTTGTGGGTTTATGGTTTTTGCGTAAAATAAATGTAATAATTATGAGTGCCAGTATTCGATTCTATGAAAAACTCAAATAAATCACTTGATGCTAGGAGTTCGTGTCGGAAATTGATCGAGTTACTTGGAAAAAATATGAATAACTCAAATTGTTCGGAAAAATATGAGCTGCTCAGAGTACTCGAATGAATCGAATTATTCAAATGAATATGAATTACTCTAATAACTCAAGTTACTCAAAAATATAAGTGCTTTTTTATTAACATTTTTTGTAGAAACTGGTTTATCCTTCATTTATTTTTTGGAGTGGAGGCTTCCCCTTCCCGCCAACTCTGGTAGGTGCTTTGCCACATTTTTATTTTCATGTTATCATATATTAATGCCGCTAATTCACGTTTTACAACAAATGTATGCCTAATGCGGCTGAATATGACGCCCGTCGTCTATGAAACAGTAATAGCACACGCCAATTTTAGCAGAATACAGCCTTAGCGCCCACTGGATTTAGCGAACGCTAATTTCAGCAGACGCTCATTTCAGAAGATGCTATATTTAGCACCGGCTAATATTGCTAGTTATTGCTAGATTTAGCGCACGCTAATATTCTTATTTCATGCTGGATTCAGCGATCGTGAATTAAAGCGGGCTCGAGCTTAGCGCATGTTACTTTCGTCAATAAATGCTAGTTTTAGCACACGCTAACATCGCATGCTTATGCTTGTTTTAGCGTGTGCTTCTTTTAGCATACGCTATATTCAGCACACGCTAACTTTTCCATTTCACGCTAGATTTAGCACACGCTAATTTTGCTAATGTTTGCTAGATTTAGCGCACGCTAGTTCTACTAGACTTTCGTCTTTGCGCACGCTAACATTGCAAGCCTACGCTGGTTTTAGCGTGCGCTTCTTTTAGCATACGCTATATTCAGTACACGCTAATTTTTTTATTACATGCTAGATTTAGCACACGCTAATTCCAGCAGAATCCAGCCTTAGCGCCCGCTGGATTTAGCGAACGCTAATTTCAGCCGACGTTAATTTCAGAAGATGCCATATTTAGCACCAGCTAATATTGCTAGTTACTGCTAGATTTAGCGCACGCGAATATTCTTATTTCATGCTGGATTCAGCGATCGTGAATTAAAGCGGACTCAAGCTTAGCGCACGTTATTTTCGCAAATGAATGCTAGTTTTAGCACACGCTAACATCGCAAGCTTACGCTAGTTTTAGCGTGTGCAACTTTTAGCATACGCTATATTCAGCACACGCTAATTTTTCCATTTCACGCTAAATTTAGCACACGCTAATTTTGCTAATGTGTGCAAGATTCAGCGCACGCTAGTTCTAGCAGACTCTTGTTCTTGCGCACGCTAACATTGCAAGCCTAAGCTTGTTTTAGCGTGCGCTTCTTTAAGCATACGCTATATTCAGCACACGCTAATTTTTATATTACATGCTAGATTTAGCACACGCTAATTTTAGCAGAATTCAGCCTTAACGCATGCTGGATTTAGCGAATGCTAATTTCAGCAGACGCTAATTTTAGAAGATGCTATATTTAGCTAATATGGCTAGTTATTGCTAGATTTAGCGCACACTAATATTTTCATTTCACGCTGGATTTAGCGATCGTAAATTAAAGCGGACTCAAGCTGAGCGAACGTTATTTTCGCAAATAAATGCTAGTTTTAGCACACGCTAACATCGCAAGCTTACGCTTGTTTAGCGTGTGCTTCTTTTATCATGCGCTATAATCAGCACACGCTAATTTTTTCATTTCACGCTATATTCAAAACACGCTAATTTTGCTAATGTGTGCTAGATTTAGCGCACGCTAGTTCTAGCAGACTTCTGTTTTTTCGCACGCTAACATTGCAAGCCTACGCTGGTTTTAACGTGCGCTTCTTTCAGTATACGCTATATTCAGTACACGACAATTGTTCCATTACGTGCTAGATTTAGCACACGCTAATTTTAGCAGAATCCAGCCTTAGCGCCCGCTGGATTTAGCGAACGTTAATTTAAGCAGACGCAAAATCTAGCACTAATTAGCAAAATTAGTGTGTGCTAAATCTAGCGTGAAATGAAATATTATCCTGTGCTCAATATAGCGTATGCAAAAATAAGCGCACACTAAGACTAGCGTAAGCTTGCAATGTTAGCGTGTGCTTAAACTAGCATTTATTTGCGAAAATAACGTGCGCTAAGCTTGAGTCCGCTTTAATTCACGATCTCTGAATCTAGCATGAAATAAGAATAATAGCGTGCGCTAAATCTAGCAATAACTAGCAATATTAGCCGATGCTAAATATAGCATCTTCTGAAATTAGCGTCTGCTGAAATTAGCGTTAGCTAAATCAAGCGGGCGCTAAGGCTGGATTCTGATAAAATTAGCGTGTGCTAAATCTGGCATGTAATGGAAAAATTAGCGTGTGCTGAATATAGCGTATGCTTAAAGAAGCGCACGCTAAAACAGGCGTAGGCTTGCAATCTCAGCGTGCGCAAAAACGAGAGTCTGCTAGATCTAGCGTGCGCTAAATCTCACACATTAGCAAAATTAGCGTGTGCTAAATCTAGCATGGAATGGAAAAATTAGCGTGTGCTGAACATAGCGTATGCTAAAAGAAGCACACGCTAAAACTAGCGTAAGGATGCGATGTTAGCGTGTGCTAAAACTAGCATTTATTGGCGAAAGTAACATGCGCTAAGCTCGAGTCCGCTTTAATTAACGATCGCTGAATCCAGCATGAAATAAAATTATTAGCGTGCGCTAAATCTAGCAATAACTAGCAATATTAGCCGGTGCTAAATATAGCATCTTCTGAAATTAGCATCCACTGAAATTAGCGTTCGCTAAATCCAGTGGGCACTCAGGCTGAGTTCTGCTAAAATTAGCGTTTGTTAAATCTAGCATGTAATGGAAAAATTAGCGTGTGCTGAATATAACGTATGCTAAAAGAAGCGCACGAACTGTGGTGATGATTATTGGTGATTATAGTCAATACTATAGTTATGTAATAATAACTATGATTGATTATAAAACTGTATTGATGATTATACGTGATTATAGTCATTACTATAGTTACGTAGCAATAACTAAAAATGAATGTATGACTGTAGTGATGATCGTAGGTGATTATAGTCTTAACTATAATTTTGTGGTAATAACTATAATTGATTATAAAACGGTTGTAATGATTATAGGTGAATATAATCATTAATTATAATCACTAATTGATTATATAATTGTAGTGATGATTATAGGTGACTATAGTCATTACTATAGTTTCGTGATAATAACTACAATTAATTATAAAACTGTGGTGATGATTATATGTCATTACAGTCATATAGTTACAAAGTAATAATTATAATTGAATCGTTAAACTGTACAATCTTAAACAACTTATATTAGCAAAATATTTTCCGAGTCAAAAGAAATGTCGATGTTAAGGAAAAAGGAGAATATTACATTGTTAACCAAGGGAGTATAATAGGTGATTTATGCTCGACACGGGAACATAAAGACGAGGTCCAATACACCTTCACTTCTGTGGTTAATATATTACTGTTTCATACACGACGGGCGTCATATTCAGCCGCATTGAGTATACATTTGATGATAATACGTGAAGTAGCGGCATTAATATATGATAACATGAAAATAAAAATGTGGCAAAGCACCTACCGGAGTTGGCGTGAAGGGGAAGCCCCCGCTCCGAAAAATAAATAAAAGATGAACGAGTTTCTACAAAAAATATTGATAAAAAAGCACCTATATTTTTGAGTAACTTGAGTTATTAGAGTAATTCATATTTCTTTGAATGATTCGATTCATTCAAGCACTCTAAGCAGCTCATATTTTTACGAACAATTCGAGTAATTCATATTTTATTCGAGCAACTCGATCAATTTTAGACATGAACTCGTAGAGTCGAATGATTTATTTGAGTTGTTTATAAAATCGAATACTCGCACATGTAATTATTACATTTATTTTACGCATAAACCATAAGCCCATAAACAATAAAATCATCAATAAACCCATAGAGCGTAAAGTAATAAACCGTAAACTTATAAACCAATAACTCGTAAAGTTATGAACCATTAAACCATAAACTTATAAACTATAAACCCATAAACCATAAACCCATAAATCGTAAACCCATAAATGCATAGACCCATAAACCATAAACACATGAACCCATAAAACCATAAACCATTAACCCATAAACCATAAACCCATGAACCATAATCCATAAACCCGTAAACCCAAATCCAAGAACCATAAACCCATAAACCCATAAACCATAAACCCAAATCCAAGAACCATAAACCATTATCTCATAAACCCATAAATCATAAACCCATAAACCATAAACCCATAAACCATAAACCCATAAACCATAAACCCATAAACCATAAACCCATAAACCATAAACCCATAAACCCATAAACCATAAACTCGTAAACCAAAATCCAAGAATCATAAACCATAAACCCATAAACCATAAACCCGTAGACCCAAATCCAAGAACCATAAAACCAATATACCCTTGAAGCATAAGCCCATAAACCATTAACTCATAAACCATAAACCCATAAACCATAAACATATAAACCCATAAACCATGAGCTATAAACTCATATGCCATAAAACCATAAACCCATAAATCGTAAACCCATAAATGCATAGACCCATAGACCATAAACACATGAACCCATAAAACCATAAACCATGAACCCATAAACCATAAACTCATAAACTATAAACACATAAACCATAAACCCAAATCCAAGAACCATAAACCCATAAACCCATAAACCATATACCTAAATCCAAGAACCATAAACCATTAACCCATAAACCCATAAATCATAAACCCATGAACCATAAACCCATAAACCCATAAACCCTTAAAGCATAAACTCATAAACCATAAACACATAACCAATAAACCCGTAAATTGTAAAGCCATAAACCCATAAACTATGAATCCATAAACCATAAACCTATAAACCCATAAATCGTAAAACCATAAACCCATAAACCATAAACCCATAAACCATAAACCCATAAACCCATAAACCATAAACCCATAAACCCATAAACCATAAACCCATAAACCATAAACCCATAAACCCATAAACGATAAACCATAAACCCATAAACCTTAAAACCATAAACCCATAAACCTTAAAACCATAAACCATAAACCCATAGACTATGAACCATAAACCCATATACCATAAAACCATAAACCAATAAATCGTAAACTCATAAATATGGATAAACCCATAAACCCTAAACCCATAAACAATAAAACCATAAATAATAAACCCATAAATTGTAAAGCCATAAACCCATAAACTATGAACCCATAAACCCGTAAACCGAAATCCAAGAACCATAAACCCATAAACCCATAAACTCTTAAAGCATAAACTCATAAACCATAAACCCATAAACAATAAAACCATAAATAATAAACCCATAAATTGTAAAGCCATAAACCCATAAACTATGAACCCATAAACCATAAACTTATAAAGCCATAAATCGTAAAACCATAAGCCCATAATTCCATAAACTATACACCCATAAACCCATAAACCATAAACCCATGAACCATAAACCCATAAACCATAAACCCATAAACCGTAAACCCATAAACCATAAACCCATAAACCATAAATCCATAAATCATAAACCCATAAACCATAAACCCATAAACCATAAACCCATAAACGATAAACCCATAAACCCATAAATCTTAAAACCATAAACCCATAAACCTTAAAACCGTAAACCATAAACCCATAAACTATGAACCATAAACCCATAAACTATGAACCATAAACCCATATACCATAAAACCATAAACCAATAAATCGTAAACATATAAATGGATAAACCCATAAACTCTAAACCCATAAACAATAAAACCATAAATAATAAACCCATAAATTGTAAAGCCATAAACCCATAAACTATGAACCCATAAATCGTAAACTTATAAACCCATAAATCGTAAAGCAATATACCCATAATTCCATAAACCATAAACTCATAAACCATGAACCATAAACCCATAAACCAAAAAATTATAAACCCATGAACCATAAACACATCAAATGATATTTTTTCTTATTATAAAATATTTGAAAATTGATTATTTTATTGTATATAATAATAGTGTAATAATTCTATGTTTCAAGTTTTTTTGAAATTATTTTAAAAAATTATATTTTATATAATTGTAAGTTTATTTAACATAAAATTATTTTAATCAATTATTTAAATAACAACTATATAATGAGCATATCAAACAATTGAAGTTACGCCTTCGGTCACTCTAATCTTCCCAGAAATCAACGACTTTAATCATTATTTACTTAAAATCTGTGCATTTTCAGGACTTGAGCCCATGGAGACTTATGTTCAGAAAAAAATAAGCTACATTTTGGTCATAATATTATCAAATTTCACCGGGACCCGGAAACCCATAAGAATCTTCCGGGGTCCTTTCCGTTAAAACGTACCCATGAGATTTAATTAACTCCGATGTTTCTAAGGTTTTTTCAAAACGCTGCTCTAAACTATCCCCGTAGATTTCAGATATTTTAAGACGGTCTTCGCCCTTAAAACATTTTTTACACCCATGCCAAAAACAACCGTGATATTGATAGACATATTTCGAACCATCAGATGATTCGAAATATCCATCAACTAAAATATTTTCCGGAAGTCGGAATTCCGAACTTTTAGCAGCGTGAGTAATATTATGACCCGATTCTTTTTCTTCTAAAATAAGCCACTCAATTGAGCCTCGTGAATGAGTGCTTTTTTCCTATAACCACCGGTAGGTATAATTCCAATACTATTAGTTTTTAAAAATTTTTTTCTAAAAATTCTTGAGCAAGCGCTCGCTATTGTTGTAGCTTCGGCAAACGGACACGTATCTCCTACTTCTATAAAACTTTTTCTAAAAGCTGAGCAAGCTTTTCTTAATATATCGACATCCGTTTTGCAATATTTTACGATTTCTTTTTGAAAATCAAAACGATAATTCTTAGAAATCATGTTTTCATACCATTGAGAAAACTTTTCCCTCTCTGATACGGACATTTTTTCCAAAGAATAAAACTTTTGAGGTGGCATAGGACCGACATAATTTTGATTCGCTAAAATATTAAATAAATGCGGATGTTGCGTTATGAGGTCTTACAGCTTGATCTCGAATCCACAAGTGTGTAAACCTTCCGTGTTAACTTTTAAGACACAAAAATGTTTTTTTTTAAAGTAAAATAATCTAAGTTTATTAAAAGAAATATACAAATACAAGTTATTCGTTATGACTGCCTGCTCGAGAGGCTAAGCAAAGAGTGACGAAGGTACAAAATTTTCTAAGCTAGAAAGGTTAGTGTAATAAAAAAATGACAGCGTCGTTTGAGTACAAAATTACAAATTCCTACTCTTACAAATCTAAATTGTCATATCAGTAAAGAACGTTAGTTGAGATCAAGGGTTTTTCCGGCAATAAAAGACCCGTACTAATTACTACGTGTTTTCCGCTATGTTATAAATATATAAAACTCAATAGTACCTTTTATATTGAAGAATATATTCCCTTTACACAGAATAAAAATTAAGAATAAGCAAAAATATGTTACACTTTAAAGCTTTAAGATAGATATGTTAGACTTAAATTACATATTTTATTACGGTATTTTAGTAGAAAAAATTTGTTTTTAAATTTTTTGTCCCTTCTTTTTAATGATCTCGAAAGAAAATATATTTTTCTGTTGCACGGCAACAGCGGAAAAGTACCCTTAACCACATCGCAGGAAAATCCGAAAGCTTCCGGTAATTTATCTAGTTTCATGTGAAAATAATTCAAACTGTCTATAAATTTAATACGATTTCCTAATGTCATTAGTATAATACTAGTATCGTTCATAGTCACCTTCGGTACTATGTTAGTTTCTTCAACTAGATATTTAAGAGTGAATTGCCCGTCGTATCTTTTGCTATTGTGGGCGATACAAATAAGTGATTTTATATTTTTAGCACACGATGTTTTTTCAAAATTCAAAATAAATTCAACAAAATTTTTTATTACATTATTTTTAAAAATTAAAGTTTGACCACCCCCGCAAAAAGAGCATACTGAATCCATTGCCGAATCCATACATTTAGAACAACATAACTGAGCTACAGCTAAATTTATTTCGTGGTAAACAATTTTATTATTATCATCTACGTGTTTTTTTTCTTGCCGAGCTTCGAAATCATAAAATAAAAACGCGTTTTCTATATTTTTATCGTTATTTTTAATTATTGGCATAAAACATTGGTGGTTATAGGAACGCTGACACCCGCAAGTTTTACAATAATAATTACCGCAAGTATGGTTACTGTTTTCTACAGAAATTATTTTTTTACATTTTTCACATTTCTTTATGGCATCGCATACGGTTACATTTTTTTTAAAAGAATTTAATTTTAAATGATTTTGTAAGCACGTATCCCCATTAAAATCCATAGAACATCTAGAACATTTTATTTGTGTAACTTCTTTATCACACATACCACGACATTTACACTTATCGCAACTAAATGGACATTTGTGCATACTTAAGGTAGTACTGTCGATATGAAGTTAGCCAAATGAGTATTTGCTCAAATTTTGACTCTATAGAAATTGAACGTGACAACACTGGCACTTTTATATATAAAGCAATTATATTTTCTAAGCGGTTATGTCTTTATTTACAGCAAAAGCAAGATTTTTTTTTAAAGAAAAAGATTGAACAAAAAAATGGAAAAGGGTCATGGTGATATGTGCATCATCCAATCTCAAAAACGATGTAAATATTGCAGTATCTAAAAGAAAAAACACCAGCTGATTACCTTTCATTTACATACTTTCAAATTTATTTTCTTTTATAAAGTTCATGTGATTTAAAAAAATTATAAATAAATCTGAATATATTTATACTGAATTAAAAGAAACAAATGATTTTTTAAAATACATGTGAGTCTCATGGAAGACATAAGTTTGAAAACCAGCTATTAATTTTTATTTTTTATTTGCTACAGTATTTTTGAGAGGTGTATGGCAATATCTATACATATGTATGCGCGTATGCGTTAAATAAAATCAAATTTATATAAAAAACAAAATTCAAGATGTACGTATATATTATACCCAACTGTACGATCTTAATTCACATATATTTAAAATATTTTTTGCTGTATTTCATTTAATTTTTTGCACGTCTTTCTTGAAACTTAATCACGTCGGTTCAAGCGCGTTATACTTTTAACTTTACGCGCGCTAACCTATACTCTGCGACGTTGACACATTTACAATAGCATGTTCTGCTACTTGAAATTTTATTTATTAAATTGCTTATAAATACTCTTACAAGCACCCAATTAATGTTTTTAAAGATGCAAAATTTTACTAAGGTTTCAAATTAGCGGTGTATCAATTTTTATCAATATCTTGCCCGTAAGTTTTGTAAAATATGTAATTCAATGAATAAAAATCGTCTCCACCCATAAGGCTATGTGTTAATCGCTGGAAATTAAAAACATTAATAACTTTTTTTATAGGCACCAAAGGCCCACAAAAATTTATTTGAGTAATTCTACGGTCAATATTTGGCTATTATTTCAATTACATCGAAATTTGTCCCGTCGATCGATTTACGACAGTACTACCTTAACCGTTTAGTTCCTTTATTACAAAAATGACAAAAATTATCACACATTGCAACACCTGTCATACTCACAATGACATCGTAATGTTGCTCGTCCGGTGTGTATAATATATTTAAATTATGTCTAATTTCTATGTTACTTTTATCTAAAATTTTAAACCCATTAAACAATGACGAATCGCCTTTACCTATCTTGTCTTTTTCGTAAACCATTACAGCTATACCGTCGTTTTTGAAATAATTTTGGAACTTTTGAATTTCACGAAGACCACAACCTTGATTCGTATCTATATTGACTCCCGCTTTTTCCAACAAATCGTTGGCTAGTTCTAATTGCGCCTTATTCTGGCTTTTACGCACATTCTCCCAGCGATTTTTTAATTCTGCAGGACAATTATCGCCAAATCTCTGTTGGAAATCAGCTGTTGTCGGATGTTGGTGCTCTTAGGTCTGAGGTGAGTGAGGTCAGACAAGCTTTTACTGATCTTGAGAGGCGTCATCAGGCTCTTTCTGATCGTCTAGATGAGCATATTTCTTCGTGCTCTACGGCTGCTTCCTCTCTTTCGCATGATTCCTACGAAGTGCTCTTCACAGGGATCCCTCTTTCTGTTACCCTCAGCAACGAAGAAATCGTCAAAATAGTCTTGGGGGCTCTTGGGCTTAAAAATAAGGAGACTTTTCTTCTGAGTACTCGAGAGTGGCTTCCCCCTTTGCCTATCGAGATTGAGCAGCTTGGTGGTTCACAACTTAGAAATTTTCACTCATTTGTGGGAAAATTCAGTTCCGATGCAGTTCGAGATTGTATCATTGAGGCATCGCCTAAACTACAAAATTTCTCTGTTTCGAAATTGTTCATGTCGAAGGTAGTAGCAAAGTTTTCGTCCAGCCAATTTGGCCAAAGCCAGTTTATTTACTTCTTAAAAAAGCTTTGGCCGTCTACAAAGATCTGAACTACCTTCGTCCTGTTGTTCGTAATCTTGTTGTTTGTATGCGTCCCACCAAAGACTCTGTCTTGGTACCCATATCCAATGAAGCTCAATTGGCTTCCTCAAAGCCTGTAGCCAAAAAATAGGGACTTCTTGGCTCCCTGACAATGAGCAAAAGCTCACAATCTAATGTGTTAACCAGATCTATCTCAGATGATTCGTCTTTTTTAAACTCAAATTTCAATCTTACTTTAAACTCCATTTCTTCCATTGAAACTCCAAAGATCAACGGGACTGAGTTTTTCCAGGGTATAAGTATTACTCATGCAAATGTCAATCGGTTAAAAACCCACTTTTCTATTTTTGAGTCCTATATAACCGATAATATGATCGACATTTTTGCAGTCACCGAAACGTTCCTGACTGAACTTGACGATAGTTCAATCATTTCTGTTGATCACTACAATTTTTATAGGTTAGACAGAGTGGGCAAAGTCGGTGGAGGTGTTGGTTTTTACACACGTGATTCCCTAAGAGTTAATATCTTATCCCATTCTGATCCTTTATTTAACAACACTGCTGAATTCATCATTGCTGAAATTTCGATTGATTCTGAAAAACTTCTTTTTGCAGTTGTGTACTTGCGGCCTAAGGCCCTTTTTCCAGATGAATTCTTTGAATCTCTCTCTACCATGCTTCCTTCATACAAAAATGTAGTTATAACAGGAGATTTTAATATTAATCTTATGAACAGCAATTATTCTGCTGATACTTTTCGTTCTACTGTTGATTCTTTTGCTCTTTTCCTTGTTCCGTCCGAGCCCACTCATCATACTCTTACTGCAGAGTATTCCTCTCACACATGGATCGACTTATTCATTATTAATGATGAAAGTTCATTGCAGTCTTATAATAAGTCATCTGCTCCATTCATCGCGGGTCATGACGTCATTAGTATATCATTCAGAGCATTTAAACCTCAATACAAGTAGAAATTTTTGGTTTAGAGACTTTAAAAATTTAAATTGTGATAACTTAAATAATCTGGTTTCATAAAATCTCTCAATTAATTCACAAGGGAGCCATAGTCTTTCAGACTTTAACTTCAACTTTACACTTATTGATAATCTAGCTTTTAAGTTGTCCTCTGTCCTCGTTTCGTCTTTTGATATATGTTCTCCACTTAAATCTTGTCAGCTTAATATTAGGAAGAAACCTTGGGTCTCTGCAGACATTCGTAAAAAGATGCATGAACGTGATCGTGCCCATAGAGCTGCAGCCCGTTCTGGCTCCTCACTCCCTATTGCCCGCTATAGACGTCTTAGGGGTGAGGTTTCTAATTCTTTGGATACGGCTAAAAACACGTATATAGCTAATCGGTTATCTTCTTCCGTAAACTCATCTAACCGCTGGTTGATTCTTCATAAAATTGGACTTTCATATAAAGTCTTACCATCACCACTCCAGTACTTTTCATCGAAGGCTCTTTTGACACATTACACAGCTATCTCATCGCTTTCTTCTCCTCTTAATAACAATGAGATAAATGAGGTACTTGCTATCTCTCTTCGATATGATTTGCCAACTTTTGAGCTTACTAAAGTTGATCAATCGTCGGTCAAATCGATAATTAACCTTGCCTCGTCCAAATGAGTTGGACCTGATGGCTTATCAGCTGACATGTTAAAGTTTTCTCAGGATTCACTTGTTCCTCATTTGACCAACTTGATAAACCTGTTCTTAGCATCTGGGTTCTTTCCTGCTTCTTGGAAGCGTGCTTATTTCTTACCATTGGCTAAGTCATCTAAGCTTGACTCTCTGTCTCAGACTCGACCTATAGCTAAACTATGTGAGATATCCAAAGTCTTAGAAAGGGTTGTTCATACCCAACTTCATACTCACATTGAGTCACACTCTTTGCTTAATAACTTGCAAACCGGCTTTCGTAAATCGAACAGTACACAGACAGCTCTTTTGAAACTCCTAGAAGATACTCGTTTGGCCATCGACAAAAGAATGATTACTTTATTACTTTTGTTCGATTTTTCAAAGGCGTTCGATACGGTGCCTCATGCACGGCTCCTTCGTAAGCTTCGTTCTATGAACTGCTCTGATACGGTTATCTGTTGGTTTGCATCCTATCTACGAGATAGAAGTTATGCTGTACCTGATGCTGGATGTGTTGTTGGTGATTGGATGTCTTGCTCGACTGGTGTTCCTCAGGGTAGTGTGTTGGGACCTCTGCTTTTTTCTGTTTATATCAATGACCTACTTCTGGTCCTAAACAAGGCCCAGCACATTCTATTCGCTGATGACCTTCAAGTTTACCATTCATTTCTTCCACCTATACTAAATGAGGAAATTTCCTCTCTTAATCATGAGGTAGCTTCTGTGGTGAAATGGGCTAAAGACAACCATCTAGCACTAAATCCATCTAAAATGTAAGCAGTTTTCTTGGGTAGTGAGCAGTACATAGCTACGATTGATGCTTCGACTTGCCCTTCTATAATTGTAAATAATATTCCAATTCCTTATTCTAGTGTTGTGAAAAATCTTGGTGTTTGGATTAGTAGCACCCTAAATTGGAACAAGCATGTTAATTCAGTCATAGGTCGGATCTATGGTACTCTTCAGTCACTTAAATTTCACAAACACGCACTGTCCAAGTGTCTTAGAAAGGAATTGGTTGAGGCTCTTATTTTCCTATTATTGATTACTGTTGCATTATCTATGACGATATTCCTCAAACCCTAAACATTAAACTCCACAGAGCTTTGAATGCAGCTGTAAGGTTTGTTTTTGGCAATATAGGGAGATGTGAGAGGGTTACTCCCTTTCGTCTTGAACTGGAGTGGCTGTCTGTTCAAAACAGATGGTTATATTTCAAGGCAACTTTAGCTCACTCTGTTGTTACGTACCAAAATCCGTCGTACTTGGCTTCCAAATTTCGTCGTGCCAACATAGACTCAATTGTCAGATCATCTTCAAGACTACCACAAAGACTTTTGATTTGTCCAGTTGTTCGTACTGCAGCGATGTTGAATTCATTTGTGTCTTCCTCATCTACATTTATCAATAATAATGTCGATTTATTTGTTGGCTTTGAAGCAGGGCGGACACAGGCCATTAAGCATCACCTGTATGTTAAACTCCTTGGCGAAGAGCGCACCGAGTGGCTCAATGCAATGGTTACTCGATGAGTACTTTCAAACATGAATTTACTAATTTTACTTGCAGTATATACTTATCAGTGTTGACTTGAGGTGTGGATAAATCAAGAACTAAACTACTTATATAACTGATTAAAAGCTACAAAACTAAATTATTATTATTAGTCATAAATTTTGTGTTATATTCACTTATATATTTTATTACTTTATCTATTGTAATCTATCTAATGCTGATTATCTACTTACTGATATAATTATCTTATATTGTTTATTATCACTACGTCATCATGTATTTTTCAATTTTTATTATTTGTAATCTCTTTGTAGTTTAAATGGGTCATACGGGGTTATACCCCATGACCTGAAATAAAAAACTCAATCAATCAATCAATCTATCTATCTCTCTCTCTCTCTCTATCTATCTATCTCTCCCCCTAAATAATCAAAGATTCCAATTCTTATTTTTAATGAGTTGTAACTTTTTTTAAAGGAAAAATTAAAATAAGTTTGAAAAAATTTAAATCTAATGCTGAATAAAACCTGCATATGCATATCTATACAAATAAATAAATCTAATAACTTAAATATCTTACCTTCTATCATTTCGTTGTATTTAAATAGTATAACTTGCACATCAGGGTCCTCTTGGGCTTGTCTTCTTTTTATTTCGTCCACTAAAATAGTTTTCGCTCTTCAGTCATCATGAAAATCTCCTCGGTGGAATGATTTACATAAAAACGATAAACTTTGAGAATTTATAAACTTAGTAAATTCATCTGTTGCGCTAATTGTTAATTTTCTACGCTCATTCGCATTTTTTCCGCGGTTAACATTAAGTCTACAAAAAGTTTTAAACTGTCCATTTAAATTTCTTAATAGGCAACTTTGACGACTAACCAAAATTTTGACTCTCTCAATTCCTGGATTGTCTTCCAATAAACGCTCTAATACAGCACTGTAAATTTTAAAAATTATAGAACTTGTTAAATCCATTTTTTCAGTTTTTATAATTATCAACAACTGAGAACACCGTAATAATATTAGAGTTGAAGATGTTTTTTTTCAAATCTACAAAATACACGTATTTACTACTTCGTTGAAATAATTGTAAATATTTTTATAAGATAATTAATAACTGAAATATTCAACTTTTTTTTGGAGTTCTTATATATAATTTAATATAATATATATAATAGATGATTCCAAGGCAATAATTTTGGATAAAGAAGATATAGAAAATATAAATATAGAATATATAAATGTAATATATGAATATGAAAATATAGATATAGAATATATAAATATAACATTTTCTGATAATCAAGAAAGTCAAGTTGTGTTACCAAAAAAGAAGAAACTATATACACCTGCTATTGTTCTACAAAAAACAAGCTTTGAAGGTATTTTACAATTGTTGGCGTGTATTGAAGAATGTATAAATATTAATAATAATATTGTAACAACAGTTTCGGCGTGTAATAAAACTATTATTGACCAAATATGTGAAATTTTCTCAGAAAGTGCTATTTTACCAAAAACAGAGGTTTTCGTCAAACATTATATCGACGGTGGCTACGAAAACAATCACAGCTGTGTAATTGTCTACGAAAAAAAACACACCTTCAAAAATGCAACGGAAAAAAAAAATATTCTCAAAAGTGCGGTGAAAAAGAAAACATTTCCAAAAGTGCGACGGAAAAAAAAACACATTCTCAAAAGTGCGGTGAAAAGAAAACATCTTCAAAAGTGCGGCGAAAAAAAACACATCTACAAAAGTGTCGGCGAAAAAAACACATCTACAAAGTGTCGGCGAAAAAAAACACATCTACAAAAATGTCGGCGAAAAAAAAAACATCTACAAAAGTGTCGGCGAAAAAAAACACATCTACAAAAGTGTCGGCGAAAAAAAACACATCTACAAAAGTGTCGGCGAAAAAAAGCACACCTACAAAAGTGTCGGCGAAGAAAAACACATCTTGAAAAGTGGAGCGAAAAAATAATTGAACTTTTTATGAGAAACGATTTTTATTAGTATATTAATTAACAAATATAAAAATAATCATTGTTTGTTAATAAATATTATTAGAAAAATACATTGAAAAATAAACTTAACATAGAAATATTTAAAGTATTTCTTTAGAAATAATGGTGTTTTTTTCGTGAGAATTTTTCAAAATCAGATTTTTTTTCCGAATTTTCAAGAGGGAGTTTTTTTCGCCGACACTTTTGTAGATGTGTTTTTTTTCGCCGACACTTTTGTAGATGTGTTTTTCTTTGCCGACACTTTTGTAGACGTGTTTTTCTTCGCCGACACTTTTGTAGATGTGTTTTTTTTCGCCGACACTTTTGTAGGTGTGTTTTTTTTCGCCGACACTTTTGTAGATGTGTTTTTCTTCGCCGCACTTTTGAAGATGTGTTTTTCTTCGCCGCATTTTTCAAGATGTGCTTTTCTTCGACGCACTTTTGAAGATGTGTTCTTTTTCGCCGCACTTTTGAAGATGTGTTCTTTTTCGCCGCATTTTTGGAGATGTGTTGTTTTTCGCGGCACAATTTCGATGTGTTTTTTTTCGCGGCACTTTTCATCTGTGTTTGTCTTCGTAGCGACCGTCGATATAAATTCACAATCTGAAAAAATAAAAAATAAAACATCTGGTGGTCTGGAAAATGACTTTATCAAAAATTATTATAATATTATTTATAACGAGTTAACTGCATTACATTTAAACTTCATATCGACATCTGTTATATCGAAACTTAATTCGTTATAAATATTATACAGTTATAAAAATATGTACAATTTTAAAGACATAATACAACATATATAACATAAAAATAAAGATATTGTTTCACTTAATTTATTCAACCATTTCTTTAATAACCAAACCCATTCCTTAATAAATCATATTTATTTAAGCATTTTAAAACGTATTTCTCTATTCCGTATAAAGATTATATAAATTTAGATTTCTACTTGAATGACTTATTTTAAATTAATAACCTCAAACTTATTTCATTATTTATATTTTTTGTATGTAAAAATATTTTATATTTGATTCTCGTAAAATCATATTTAGTATCTGTTATAATCAGTCATAATAATAAAATTTGCTGTATACAAATTCCTTATATATTAGTATAAATGCGTTCAACTTGACAATTCGAAATTTTTTATTACCAAACAAGTATTTTAAAAACAACATTCCAATATCTAGTACCCTTATAAACCATCTATCAGACACTTTTGTTTTGTTCAAGAATTTTCTTTGAACTTCATTCTATATACTCATAAAATCTGGCGTCAGTGATTTTTCTCCTATACCTTTTCAACGCTTACCTGACCGACACCTTGCATCTCCAAAAATTTTTCTTACGGCGTCCCCCTCCACTTCGGGCTGTTTCGCTTTTTCTCGTATATGCTCGAGATTAGGCGCCAACAATCTTTTCCCTATATTCCCCCTGAATTTCATGGCTGCCATTTTTATCTATAATCCCTCATATACTACTCTCGGACGCGCAAGCGCGCCCTCGACTTCCTACTGCTCGCGCAAAAAACATTGACCCTTGCCAATATTATCCCTTCGTACGTCACTTGTTGCGTATATTACTAATATACACAAGTGGATGTGTGCATTGAATATTCTACGATTGATGCTTGCAGTGTATATACAGGGTGGACCATTTTAATCGCCCTACCCAAATTTCTCGGAATCTAAGCTGGCTACAAAAAAACTATTCTGACAAAAGTTGAAGAGGACAAGGGGGGCCATCTTTTGGTAAAGTTAGTTTTGACCTTGATCTTCATTTTCAAGGTCATTTGAAGGTCAGAGTGTTTTAATTAAATGGGAACACCTATTTTTAACGTCAAATTAAAAAAAAACGAAAAATTTCACGTCTAAAATGAGAGTCTATACATTTTTAAAATGACCTTGAAACGGTCAAATGAAGGTTAAACATTGAAAAGAGTATGATAGGATAAGATAGGCGAAATGACACCCCTTGGGGATTTGGAATTTGGTTGCATGAATGGTCGACATATATCGAATAATGAATTTTAAGATTATCATACTTGACTTTCCCGAAATGACGTTAAAAGATCTTAAAGTTTCCTTTACTGGTACTTATCAGTTATCGCAATCAGTTTCCTATTTGGCAGAAATTCTAGAAGATGACGGTTCATTATTGTTCAGCTATTCAAAAGAACAGCCAGATATTGTAAGATTTGAGGTTCAATCGAGGCACGTCAGAAGAATAAAGTATAAATGTTATATACAGTACTCAATGGCATTAAGAGATATTGCTGCAATTGTGCAAACGGGGACAGAACAATTGGGTGCTGCTCCCATCTAGCAGCTATTATTTTTTATTTAAGTTACGCAAGATACTTATCTCGTATATTTGGACCAGCTGAAGTCTTAACTACACTCTTCGATGTACAACAAATCGAACCCGTAATAGAAGAAAACAGTGAAGATGAAGACTGAATCAATATTCACAAATAATGAGTAAATATTAATAAATATTGTTATAATGAATTAAAAAAATTATGTATTATATTTACTGTTTTTATTATTCTTCTACAATGCATGCAACGTAATGATTTCCTTAATATCAAAAGTGATAACTTTTTTACATACATTTTTAAAAGGGTTTTGAAAACTAGAAACAATATACTATAGAACGTATATTCTAAGTTTTCATTAAAATTGTGTAAAAAGGGTGAAATATGCACTCGAACATCGACGTAAACGATCGAGCGCGCGGTACACAGCAAAAAGTGGGGATGGAGGAGAAACGATATATACAGATATACCGGCGCGCGGCGTAAAAGGTTCAATTTTTTAACTGGCTCGTTTTTGGCGATTAATGCACTTATATTAAAATGTTTTTTTGTATTAAGGTATTTTTAACCGACGAATCTGATTCCCTATTCAGATTTCATGAATAATGAAATCTAAAGGTATTTTACAGTTTCTCCTTCATCCCCACTTTTTGCTGTGTACCACGCATATGAAAATATAGATATAGAATATATAAATATAACATTTTCTGATAATCAAGAAAGTCAAGTTGTGTTACCAAAAAAGAAGAAACTATATACACCTGCTATTGTTCTACAAAAAACAAGCTTTGAAGGTATTTTACAATTGTTGGCGTGTATTGAAGAATGTATAAATATTAATAATAATATTGTAACAACAGTTTCGGCGTGTAATAAAACTATTATTGACCAAATATGTGAAATTTTCTCAGAAAGTGCTATTTTACCAAAAACAGAGGTTTTCGTCAAACATTATATCGACGGTGGCTACGAAAACAATCACAGCTGTGTAATTGTCTACGAAAAAAAACACACCTTCAAAAATGCAACGGAAAAAAAAAATATTCTCAAAAGTGCGGTGAAAAAGAAAACATTTCCAAAAGTGCGACGGAAAAAAAACACATTCTCAAAAGTGCGGTGAAAAAGAAAACATCTTCAAAAGTGCGGCGAAAAAAAACACATCTACAAAAGTGTCGGCGAAAAAAAACACATCTACAAAAGTGTCGGCGAAAAAAAACACATCTACAAAAATGTCGGCGAAAAAAAAAACATCTACAAAAGTGTCGGCGAAAAAAAACACATCTACAAAAGTGTCGGCGAAAAAAAACACATCTACAAAAGTGTCGGCGAAAAAAGCACACCTACAAAAGTGTCGGCGAAGAAAAACACATCTTGAAAAGTGGAGCGAAAAAATAATTGAACTTTTTATGAGAAACGATTTTTATTAGTATATTAATTAACAAATATAAAAAATAATCATTGTTTGTTAATAAATATTATTAGAAAAATACATTGAAAAATAAACTTAACATAGAAATATTTAAAGTATTTCTTTAGAAATAATGGTGTTTTTTTCGTGAGAATTTTTCAAAATCAGATTTTTTTTCCGAATTTTCAAGAGGGAGTTTTTTTCGCCGACACTTTTGTAGATGTGTTTTTTTTCGCCGACACTTTTGTAGATGTGTTTTTCTTTGCCGACACTTTTGTAGACGTGTTTTTCTTCGCCGACACTTTTGTAGATGTGTTTTTTTTCGCCGACACTTTTGTAGGTGTGTTTTTTTTCGCCGACACTTTTGTAGATGTGTTTTTCTTCGCCGCACTTTTGAAGATGTGTTTTTCTTCGCCGCATTTTTCAAGATGTGCTTTTCTTCGACGCACTTTTGAAGATGTGTTCTTTTTCGCCGCACTTTTGAAGATGTGTTCTTTTTCGCCGCATTTTTGGAGATGTGTTGTTTTTCGCGGCACAATTTCGATGTGTTTTTTTTCGCGGCACTTTTCATCTGTGTTTGTCTTCGTAGCGACCGTCGATATAAATTCACAATCTGAAAAAAATAAAAATAAAACATCTGGTGGTCTGGAAAATGACTTTATCAAAAATTATTATAATATTATTTATAACGAGTTAACTGCATTACATTTAAACTTCATATCGACATCTGTTATATCGAAACTTAATTCGTTATAAATATTATACAGTTATAAAAATATGTACAATTTTAAAGACATAATACAACATATATAACATAAAAATAAAGATATTGTTTCACTTAATTTATTCAACCATTTCTTTAATAACCAAACCCATTCCTTAATAAATCATATTTATTTAAGCATTTTAAAACGTATTTCTCTATTCCGTATAAAGATTATATAAATTTAGATTTCTACTTGAATGACTTATTTTAAATTAATAACCTCAAACTTATTTCATTATTTATATTTTTTGTATGTAAAAATATTTTATATTTGATTCTCGTAAAATCATATTTAGTATCTGTTATAATCAGTCATAATAATAAAATTTGCTGTATACAAATTCCTTATATATTAGTATAAATGCGTTCAACTTGACAATTCGAAATTTTTTATTACCAAACAAGTATTTTAAAAACAACATTCCAATATCTAGTACCCTTATAA
Organism: Anastatus disparis; assembly: GCA_017163975.1. Lineage (NCBI taxonomy): Eukaryota > Metazoa > Arthropoda > Insecta > Hymenoptera > Eupelmidae > Anastatus > Anastatus disparis. The sequence continues at coordinate 193,900 of JAFFSR010000078.1, forward strand.
ACCATCTATCAGACACTTTTGTTTTGTTCAAGAATTTTCTTTGAACTTCATTCTATATACTCATAAAATCTGGCGTCAGTGATTTTTCTCCTATACCTTTTCAACGCTTACCTGACCGACACCTTGCATCTCCAAAAATTTTTCTTACGGCGTCCCCCTCCACTTCGGGCTGTTTCGCTTTTTCTCGTATATGCTCGAGATTAGGCGCCAACAATCTTTTCCCTATATTCCCCCTGAATTTCATGGCTGCCATTTTTATCTATAATCCCTCATATACTACTCTCGGACGCGCAAGCGCGCCCTCGACTTCCTACTGCTCGCGCAAAAAACATTGACCCTTGCCAATATTATCCCTTCGTACGTCACTTGTTGCGTATATTACTAATATACACAAGTGGATGTGTGCATTGAATATTCTACGATTGATGCTTGCAGTGTATATACAGGGTGGACCATTTTAATCGCCCTACCCAAATTTCTCGGAATCTAAGCTGGCTACAAAAAAACTATTCTGACAAAAGTTGAAGAGGACAAGGGGGGCCATCTTTTGGTAAAGTTAGTTTTGACCTTGATCTTCATTTTCAAGGTCATTTGAAGGTCAGAGTGTTTTAATTAAATGGGAACACCTATTTTTAACGTCAAATTAAAAAAAAAACGAAAAATTTCACGTCTAAAATGAGAGTCTATACATTTTTAAAATGACCTTGAAACGGTCAAATGAAGGTTAAACATTGAAAAGAGTATGATAGGATAAGATAGGCGAAATGACACCCCTTGGGGATTTGGAATTTGGTTGCATGAATGGTCGACATATATCGAATAATGAATTTTAAGATTATCATACTTGACTTTCCCGAAATGACGTTAAAAGATCTTAAAGTTTCCTTTACTGGTACTTATCAGTTATCGCAATCAGTTTCCTATTTGGCAGAAATTCTAGAAGATGACGGTTCATTATTGTTCAGCTATTCAAAAGAACAGCCAGATATTGTAAGATTTGAGGTTCAATCGAGGCACGTCAGAAGAATAAAGTATAAATGTTATATACAGTACTCAATGGCATTAAGAGATATTGCTGCAATTGTGCAAACGGGGACAGAACAATTGGGTGCTGCTCCCATCTAGCAGCTATTATTTTTTATTTAAGTTACGCAAGATACTTATCTCGTATATTTGGACCAGCTGAAGTCTTAACTACACTCTTCGATGTACAACAAATCGAACCCGTAATAGAAGAAAACAGTGAAGATGAAGACTGAATCAATATTCACAAATAATGAGTAAATATTAATAAATATTGTTATAATGAATTAAAAAAATTATGTATTATATTTACTGTTTTTATTATTCTTCTACAATGCATGCAACGTAATGATTTCCTTAATATCAAAAGTGATAACTTTTTTACATACATTTTTAAAAGGGTTTTGAAAACTAGAAACAATATACTATAGAACGTATATTCTAAGTTTTCATTAAAATTGTGTAAAAAAGGGTGAAATATGCACTCGAACATCGACGTAAACGATCGAGCGCGCGGTACACAGCAAAAAGTGGGGATGGAGGAGAAACGATATATACAGATATACCGGCGCGCGGCGTAAAAGGTTCAATTTTTTAACTGGCTCGTTTTTGGCGATTAATGCACTTATATTAAAATGTTTTTTTGTATTAAGGTATTTTTAACCGACGAATCTGATTCCCTATTCAGATTTCATGAATAATGAAATCTAAAGGTATTTTACAGTTTCTCCTTCATCCCCACTTTTTGCTGTGTACCACGCGCTCGACCGTTTGCGTCGATGTTCGAGTGCATATTTCACCCTTTTACACAATCTTAATGAAAACTTAAAATATACGTTTAATAGTATATTGTTTCTAGTTTTCAAAACCCTTTTAAAAATGTATGTACGACGTTCTCAATCGGTAATATAAATAAGGGAGGAATACCGAAAAAAAAAATTGCGATTGCACAGAAACTAATTATCCGATAGTATCTGCATTTGGCATGTTACAAGTAGATATAATTATCTACTTCTGTGCCAAATTTTAGCTCTTAATATTAATAAACAACAGAGTGATGAATTTTTTAAAAAAATTAAAAATTTTCCGGTTTTTCCGAATTTTTTTCGGTTCTAATAAACTGATCGGATCGTTTGACCTCTCGTTTTGTTGATAATTCAATTCCCTATAACTTTTCCATCGGTACCATAATATTTCGTCAAATTTTTTTCGTTTTATTCGCAAAAAACAAAAAAAACGCGTTTTTTTGCACTAATTTGTTAATAACTAATTAATAAATCATAGTTGCTAATCCAAAATATATAAGTAAACATCCATGGACTATCTTTAAAATGATCGCATAGGTCATTTCCAGTTACTAATTTTGGCAGAACAAAACCTTATTTTGACAGGCCTAGTATACGTAAAAAGAAATATTTCATACACTGTAAAAAATAATAGCGGGAAATCACGTTGTTGGTCGACGATTTCAATGCGACCATGCACCGTCGATATTATTTACCATCGTTGAAGCGCGACATCTAACTGATTTAACCTAAAAATTTCGTGTTCAGTTTACGTGAAATCACGCAAAGCACGTTAAAGTGTCGTTGTTGAACGAAGTTAAATAACCTCGACGGTGCATGGTCGCATTGAAATCGTCTACCAATGACGTGATCTTCCGCTATTATTTTTCACAGTGTACTTAAAAAAACCTTCTACAGCCAAATCGATAAAAGATTAAAATACTATTGATGATAGCCTAAAAGTTGATGAACAACATAGTGACCAACAGTATGAGAAGGAAAATTATGAAAAGAAGGAAGAAAACGCTGATAAGGAGGAAGAAAAAAATACTATTGGAGAAGAAAATGATGGCAATGACACTGAAAGTGATGATAAGGAGGAAGAAAAAAATACTAAGGAAAAAGAAAATGATGACACTGAGACCAAAGAAGATAGACGCTTATAGGAGGATTCTTCTGGGTTAAATTTTTCGTCCGAAACGCTGGGTAATACTTTAACATTATTTGTATATCTATACATATGAAAAATTTGATATATATATATATATATATATATATATAGATATAAAAATACATGGGATTTAGTAGCGCCCTCAGTAGCTGGGTAACTCATTTTTGGCAGAAATTTCCCATTTAAGAGTACTCTCCTACACTGAAAAGAAAGTGGTGAACTACCAAACAGTAAGCATGCAAATCTTCTCTCTGGTGGTGACCCTGGTGAAAAAAATCAGGTGACAAATCACCTGATTTATCAGGTGATTTATCATGCCAAAACATCATGTAACGATTTTTTTGGTTTTTACACGTTAAAAATCATGCTTATTCAATTCAGAACAGTTTTTAAAAATTTTAGAAATTTTTGAACTTAGAAATTTTTTTAGATAATTTGGTCTTAGAAAAAATTTTGACTAATTTTACAAGAAAATTTCTAAGTTCAAAAATGTCAAAAATTTTCAAAAATTGTTTTGAATCGACTAAGCATTGTTTGAAACGTGTAAAAACCAAAAAAATCGTCACATGATGTTTTGGCATGATAACTCACCTGATAAATCAGGTGATTTATCATCTGATTTTTTTTCAACAGGGGAATGTGATGCCCCACAGAAGAAGCTAACCGTTCTTTTTGCGGGGCTTCTCAGTTCCCACTCGCGTCAGATGTAGCTCTCTCTCTGATGTGAAGCGAAGCTCTTTTGCCACAGAGGCGCAACTGTTCTCTTGCAGCGAGACTCCGTGCATACGAACTTAAGAGAGCGTGATTCGACTACCGGTAGTTCAGCTACATTACCATTTATTTTTCAGTGTATAATCGTCTATATTCGTTGCTGAGACTGAAAGTGAGGATAAGAAGAAAGAGAATGAAATGCTAACTGATGAAGTTGAAAATGGTGGAGAAGTTGATGATACGAAATCTGTACAGGAGTCATTTATTGGTAGTTTGCTAAGCGATATATCTGATAATGAATGAAATACAAAAACTTTGATATAGTTTGTTTTATAATATGTAGAGTATTATTTTTTTTAATTATGTATTACTTGAAAGTTTGAATTTAAATAACTATAAAAGGATTTAAAAATAAAAATAAGTTGAAGCGCAAAATATGTGAAATATTATATTAGTTTATGGAATATTCAAGTTTTTTTTTTTTTTTTTTTTTTTTATTTAAGCATTTGAAGACATAAGCGTCTTATTTCTGCTACATTATTACATCTAGATAGTATTACGTTAAATTGATAAATTACAAGAATTTAGAAACTGATGTATGCTAGAGCATATCTTAGACTCCGGGTTGTACATGATATTGTCAATATGTTGCGGCAATATTACATAGTTTTTTCTTAGATTTTTAATCAATTCGACCCTTTGATTATCGAATCTAGGGCATTGCCATAAAACGTGATTGATATCTTCCTCATAGACATCACATGCAGGACATCTTGCGTCGTTTACAATATTAACCCTACACAGCGAGGCTGCTAAGTTGTAATGTCCTGATCTGATTCTATTCATAGTAACTATAAAGTTTCGTGATTTAGATAAATCATGAAACCACGCTTTATGGTTGGCATTAAAATACAAATTAAAATACTTGGTACCTTTTACTTTACTTTGGTCTATAAGCATTTGGTGCGTGTTTAAAATGGAGTTTACTTTAAATTTATGCTGAAAATCTGTAAAAGGTAAACAGATTGAACTAGAGTGACTTTTATTCGCGAAACTTTTGGCCAACAAATCAGCAGCCTCGTTTCCCACTATTCCTATATGTGAGGGAACCCATATGAATTTAATATTTTTCCAAGAGTCGCCTGTTATAATTTTTAAAAATAATTTCTTAATTTTATAAATGTATATATTTGTTGTAATATTGCTTTTTACCGACTTAAGTGCCTGCAGTGCACTGAGAGAATCGGTTACAATGCAAAAGTTTAATCTATTGCTGTTTTTAATTATCTGTAAGGCTCTGTAAATCGCTACACATTCTGCTGTAAAGATTGAGGCTTGAGGATTTAGAGTTGTACCTGAATTTATGTTTTCCTCTGGGTAATGACAGGCAGCTCCCACCGCCGTATCGGGGCCTTTACTGCCGTCAGTGTAAATCGCTGATGCATTGTAATTTGTTACAAATTCATTTAATAGTATGTTCGGACAGGCATTATTTTTTAATTTCTGCCCTAAGTCGAGGTTTACATCAATGCTAGTATTTACAATTTTATACTTAAAGCTATACAGTGGAAATTTATTTAAAGTTTTAATTTTGAGATCTCTAACGCATTCTATACAGTAGGTTATTAATCTTGAATCGGTACTATTTATCCTGACTTCGCTTTTATCCTTGTACATAGAGTTTATAATTTTAGTGACCAGCATATCAGAGTTCGATAAAACCTTTGTTAGGTAGCACAGACATAGGTGTTTCGTTCGCTCCAATATAGACTGTAGTTTAGATTCTGCCAGAAGAATATTCGTGGGGGTAGTTATCCTGTACCCCAAGATTGTCCGGATACAATTTAATTGAATTTTTTCTAAAGCGTCAGCGAGACTTTTGTTTTTTGGGAAGTATATGAAACTTCCATAGTCCAGTATAGAACGAACGAAATCCCTATATAGGATTAATAGAGTGTTAGGATTAGCTCCCCATTTCATACCGCATATAAATTTAATGATGTTAGCCCCTGAAAAACACTCGTGTTTCACCTTATTAACGTGGGTCGAAAATGATAATTGGTGATCGAAGGTAACCCCCAAAAAGCGAACCGCATCACTTGATTTGATTTTGAAGCTATTTATTTCTATCTCAGAATTACCTGCTATTATGCCTCTATTGTTAAAGTGCATGAATTTACTTTTTTCTGGTTTAAGCGAGAGACCAATTTTCTCTAAGTTTATGTATAAAATGTTAATTGCGTTTTGTAAGACATTTATGGATTTGACTGCATTTCCATAACTGCACACCGCATTAATATCATCCGCAAATTGTGTAACTATAACGCTCTTTGGAACGCCAACTGTGACGTCCTTTACATAAATAAGGTATAATAACGGACTGAGCACTCCCCCCTGAGGAACACCCTTAAAGCTATACTTATATTCCTTCTTTGAACCGTCCGTAACAATTAATCTTTTATGCGTCATAAACTTAATGACTTTGACCATCGATTTCGAGCAACCTATTGAGGCTAGTTTATTCAAGAGTACGTCACAGTTGACGTTGTCATATGCGGAATCCACGTCTAGAAAGGCAGCCATTAAATCTTTATTGTTTTTAAAAGCGTCATCGACATTTAAGGTAAGAGTGACTAGATTATCAGAACAAGAACGTCCCTTCCGGAACCCTGATTGGTTATTTGGTAAAATATTAAAGTGTTCACAGAACCATTGAAGGCGGTTTTTCACTAGAGATTCAAAAATCTTACCCAAACTTGATGTCAGAGAGATCGGTCTTACACCCCTATTGTTTGGTTTGTTAATAAACAGAACAAAAGACCGCCGCCAAGACTTGGGGTACAAATCGTGACTATACATTTCATTAAAAATGTCGAGCATAATTAATTTTATTTTAATTGGAAGTTTCTTTACTACTTCATAATCTATACCATCAAGTCCGGCGGCCGCCGTATTTCTCTTGTTATCTAATACCGAGTTAAGTTCCGCGAAATCGAACGGGGCATCAAAGAAATGATTATATTCGTCGTAACAACACGGTACAAACTCCGGGTCTGTCTCACACCAAGGTGGGCATAATTTATTAACCACCGCCGCAATTGTTTCATTATTTTGTAAATTACTATTCACGTTTGTCGGTTGAACTTTAGTCCATTTATTTTTTAATATTTTGCACGTATTCCAAACGTATGTTTTACTAGTTTTAAAGTTTATAGATTCTGCGAACTCTTTAAATTTTTCTTTTTTTTTTATTTTTGAACATTTTTGTAGCGAGGCAATTCACTTTATTGTAAGCTATACGATCGACAGATGATTTACTAAAGTTCCACTTTTTAAAAGCCGCTTTTTTCAATCTTTGCATTTTATTGCACTCTTCGTCCCACCAAGGTACAGGGTTTCGTATTTTGTTCGGATCAAACTCTTTCTTTTTTGGTGTACATTTAATTAAAGCGTTAGTTATAATGTCTAATAACATATCGTACTTAATATTAGCGGGGGCCGATGTAAATTTATTTGACATAAATAATTCAAGTTTATTATCAATTTCTTCCGAGAATTTAGTCCAGTTTGTTCGCTTAGTTTTAATCTTAAACGATTTCTTACTATAGATGTTTTTCTCTAAGTCTATATAACAATAAATTGGGTAGTGGTCAGAGCCGTTAGTCTCCTCTCCCACCTCTGTTATGATTCTATCAGAAAGATTCAATGTAGAAATTACTAAGTCTATATTAGACTGTTTGCAATTGGCAGGATTTAAGTGAGATACGGAATCATCATTATGTAAAAAGAGTGAGCTATTTTCAATACTATTTGCTAATCTTTCACCGTTTATATCTGTTTTTTCGCAATTCCACAGAGTATTATTTGCATTAAAATCACCTATTAATAAACTCGGTCTGTTACTGTTGATAATTGAGGTGATAGAATCATAAACTTGTTGGGAGAGGACACCCGGGGCTCGGTAGCAAACAACAACATCGATAGCCGGAGATGTGTTTGTTAAAGAAATTTTGCACAATTCAACACTGGGATGCGGAGACACTAACTCCTCTTCTTTGAAAGCGATGTCCTTCCTCACCATGATCAGGATGCCTACTCCTTTCTTGTGCTTACGATTTTTTTGGAGTTGTACAAAGCCTGGGGCGAGCGTATATTGTTGCCTATCTAGTGTCGTTTCATCACTAAGCCAAGATTCAACACACAAAAATATGTCTATGTCTTTTAACATGTTTGGTAAAATTAGTTTTCGTTTATTTATACTTCTTGCATTCCAATATAAGATACGAAGAGATTTATAGTTTTTCTGTTTTGTAATAGCCATCTATGTAATGTTTGTGTTGGTATTACTCTTAGAAGTATGGCTTTGTTGTGTATCGTTGATCTTTTCGCTGTCTGACTCACTACTGTAGTTTGCACTTGGAGAGTCAAATTCTTCGCGATTTGTTATTAATTTTCTCTTGATTCTTGTTAATTTGGCCTTAACTGACCTGATGTTGATGAGAGGGTATACAATATCAATACAGTTTGTAATTTTAGTTATATTGTCCGTTACCTTACTAGCTTCCTCCAAAATATCAGGGTTCTGATAAGAATTTTTCAAGAAGTTTGAAAATAGATCAAAATTTATCTGGACTTTGTATTCTGGATCGTCAAAAATATACTTGCAGGTCGCTAGGGACTCTTCTATTTGTTTAAGATGGTCTTCGACCGACATTTCTATTTTTCTTTTTTTATAATTTGAGGTGGATTTTTGTTTAATAATTTTCTTTTGACTTATAATTGATGAGGAGTTGTCTAATATAGACGAATTATCCGTGGACGACAGTGGGTGTTTACAACCTTTTGGTGGCTCATGGGTGGTATCTTGTAACATGTTAACACTTAACTCGCCTACTTGCGTATTGCTTTGGTTACTATTATTTTTTTCCATACTTGCTGCACTGTCTTCCATTAATAGCGGGTAATTTTTGGCAATATGCCCTTCTTGCTTACAGCTAAAACATTTTAATGCGTCTGTACCAGCGTATATATGGTAACAAATCTCACCTTGTTTAATTTTAAATACGTTGGGGACTTTCGGGATATCATCTGATTTGATAAATACCTGTCTTCTGGCGCTCAATACGTGATTGTATTTAATGTTATCTATGCTTGCTTTAATATTGGACACCTGCGAATTTCGATTAATACCCAGCCGATCTAGAATACCTTCCAAAACATTATTTGGAATCGTTGGTGACACGTTTGAAAAAATAATACGTTTGTATTTGGCTACAAGCGGTCTAATGTAAACATTTCTATCCTTGATTACTAGGAATTCGGAATTTTTCGTTAGCTTGTCGACTATTGATTTTTCCGACAAATATAGAACCACTCTAGTCTTAGACGCTTTTGTCGAGTATAGGACATTCTCCGGGCCTATCCTATCGCCTATTGCACATGTGTAATCAGTAAGAGTCAGGTCCTCTACACACATCATCACCAGGCCCTGTTCACGTTCGAGGGTTTTACTGTTTATTGTGGTGTCTGCGTAGCTAGAAACAAAGTCACTGGAGTCGAAAGTCAACATTTCACTTGCTTGCGACATGACCCCAGGTTCTGAAGTCATATCTACAGACTGCCCCCCAGGTGCTGAGGGATCCATCGTCTGAGTTTGGACGCCCGCGAACAATTCACGTCGTCAAATGTCGTAAGACTCGTCTTTCCCGCGCACTATCCAAACACTGAACTGCCCACACGGAACCGGCCAGAAGACACGTCTGATCACAACAAGCGCCGAGACGCGACTGGGAATATTCAAGTGTATGTTTGTAAATTACAAAAGAAAAGTTTCAAAATAAAAAATCCCATATCATCCAACAGAATTGATGTTAGAAAAAGATTAAGACAATATTATATACTGCCACCATCAATAGGAATAATGGATACAAAATTTAATAAATCTATACCGAAAGTTCCTTTCAATTTAGTTTCTAATTTTATATTACAATAATACAAAGGATTCAAAAATATTCTAGCTTTTGTAATATTAACTTATTCTTTTTACAAAAATTTTGTAAGTTATATATCGCTAAGGTGCTTCTACAAATTTATATAGAAATAAAGAAATAATCTTCAAATAATAATTATTTGCAGACATTTTAAAAATAAAGATTTATTATTTTTAAAATATTTACACCTATGTTGTAATTATTGTTTTTTTTTAAATAAAGTTTCAAGCCTGATTCCATCTAAGCTTACTGATAAAGGTTCAATTTTATTTGATTTCAACGGACTTGACCCATAAATATAACTTGATTTTTACCCTTGAAATCAAGCTAATATCAATCTCAAATGGCGTTTCTTAATCATATGTTTGATTATTTACAATGATTCATGGGCTTTGATTCGAGAACAATTCATCTTTATTGAATGTAATTACCAAATTTTTCAGAACTAATATTGGAATTCATTATAATTAATCCAAAGTAATTAAATATTATTGTTTTTGATTATACTATATAGAAATGAATAAGAGAATCGTGTATTAATGTTCATTGAAAATTAAAATGAATAAAATTCATTAAAATTTATAAAAAATATTTTAGATGTTATTCAAAGAATGTTTCAATCGTTTTGAATTATATTTTAACATAACGCATTATAATATTTAAATTCACTAATAATATTTATTCAAAACCAATAGAAACTTATTGAATAAAATAAAAATTTATTGACTTTGATAAAAAAAATATTCAAAGGTATTCAAAGAAAATTTGAATCATTGTGAATGATGTTTCTTAATCATATATTTGATTATTCACAATGATTCATGGGCTTTGATTCGAGAACAATTCATCTTTATTCAATGTAATTATCAAATTTTTTAGAACTAATATTGGAATTCATTAAAATTAATTCAAAGTAATTCCATATTATTGTTTTTGATTATACTATATAGAAATGAATAAGATAAAAGTCTATTCAACTTTATTAGTCATGTAATATATCAGTTAAGAGCAGGACGGATTCGCTGTCCTTGTCTAATTAGCATTTTTGTTATTTACTCAAGTTTTAATCGGTGTATCTTCAAATTAAAGGTCGAGCGCAATAGATATTATTATTATGAACATCCCTAGTGGAAATCGAATCTGTGAATAACTGGGAATAACTGGGAATAACTGGGAATAACTGTTATAAACTGTTCAGTTTGAGACAGGAATAACAGTTATTCCCAGTTATTCCCAGTTATTCACAGTTATTCACAGTTATTCCCAGTTATTTACAGTTTAGTTTAAAAATAATTTGAAAAATATAAATTTGAAAAAATGAAAAAAATATATATTTTTTTTATTTTTTTTTCTATTATAAATATATTTGGGAATAACTGTTATTCGTACCTCTGTTTTTTCAAATTATTTTTAAGCTATAAACTGTGAATAACTGGGAATAACTGAGAATAACTGGGAATAACTGGGAATAACTGGGAATAACTGGGAATAACTGTTATTCCTGTCTCAAACTGAACAGTTTATAACAGTTATTCCCAGTTATTCACAGTTATTCCCAGTTATTTCCAGTTATTTCCAGTTATTCCCAGTTATTCACAGATTCGATTTCCACTAGGGATCTATGCACAAGAAAAAAATATCTACCGGTTTGTTTTTGAGAAAAGTAAGTAACGCCAAAGTAAAAATTTATCTTTATAATATTTTCGCGTTACTTACTTTTCTCAAAAACAAACCAGTAGATATTTTTTTTTCTTATGCATAGATGTTCATAATAATATCTATTGCGCTCGACCTTTAATTTGAAGATACACCGATTAAAACTTGAGTGAATAACAAACAACTCAATTGTTACTCGGTCGGTATCAGGTTCTACTCCGGCCTACCGTTAATTCTTATATATTTCAATGATAAACCAATTAATAATTTATAATATACTTTATCAAAATAATTTAAATTATGTTTAATATAGAAAATATCGATTAAGAAACACCATTAAAATTTATTGAAAAAACTTAAATAATTTTGAATCAACTTCTAAGCATGGGAATTTTAAGACATAGAAGCACGTTTAAAAATGAGTTGTGTGCGCCCTCTGAAGGTTTGGAGTAGCACGTCGCAAGAGTCGAGAATATGCACGGCATTAGAGCGTGCCTACTTTTTTCCGTGTATTTACATGAATTTCAAAGTTTGGTTATAATGTAAACTATATTAAAATTGAAGCATCGCTATGAACAATGCATTTAAGCCGTGAAATAAATATTAAAAAATATTTATTTGCATATAAAAATTAATTTTTTTATTAATTATTATTAATTAATTATTTCATCTTTTACAAATGTCAAATATATAAATAAAAAGATTATCATAGTAAACTATAAATATATGAAATTATTATCTTTTGTATCAAGCGTAGCGTAGCGTAACAGATAGCGTTTATGCCTCGTAACCCAAAGTTTGTGAGTTCGAGCTCCGTTTAGGTCAAAAATTTTTTCATGCGTTTTTATTATTTTTCTGCGTTATAATGTTAATTGTGCCAATGTGAATCAAATAAACATAATTAAATTGTACCGAAAATAATAATCAACATATTATAAATAATATAGTTGTTCTATGGTGGATTAACATACATCCTTGAACTACCCCCTAAGTCATAAAAATTAATTTTTTGCACTTGGAATATGAAATATTAAAATTAAGAAGCCATTCTTATTATTAGAGAAATAATTAATTATAATAATTTATTTTATATTTAATACTTTATATATTTTTATATTTTATGTTTCATATATTTCTATATTTTATGTTTGATATTCTAAATAATTATTTAATTATTCAATTAATTATCATATAATAATTAATAAAATAGAATTGAAAAGAATCTTTGGCAAAAGTAGAGTACATAAGTTTCAGCGTAAAATTATTGTTGAATCAAATCACTTGAAATTTACTACAGTTGCATATCCTCTTTTAAAAAAGTGATGGATAAATTCTATCATCACAATAAGACTGTTTTCATTGGTTGAAATCAATCATCATGGCGGAATAGCGCCAATTTTAAAATTTTTTAAGTTGACAGCTAATGCTATAAAATTTTATAACCATAAAATTAATCATAGCATCCTCTTTTAAAAAAGTGATGAATAAATTCTGTTATCACAATAAGACTGTTTTCATTGGTTGAAATCAATCATCATGGCGGAATAGCGCCAAGTTTAAAATTTTAAAATTTTTTAAGTTGACAGCTAATGCTATAAAATTTTATAACCATAAAATTAATCATAGCATAGCAAATAAAAAAACAATCAAATGCTAATAATTTTTCAAATTGTTCTATCGTTTATACAGATAAAAAAGATAAAAGTATATCTTATACGTCAAATGTATAATACTAATCATTTTAATAAAAATAATTAGTATTATACATGCTGATAATTTTTAAAATTTTTCCATCTATAAAATTTTATAACCATAAAATTAATCATAGCATAGCAAATAAAAAAACAATCAAATGCTAATAATTTTTCAAATTGTTCTATCGTTTATACAGATAAAAAAGATAAAAGTATATCTTATACGTCAAATGTATAATACTAATCATTTTAATAAAAATAATTAGTATTATACATGCCGATAATTTTTAAAATTTTTCCATCGTTTATAGAGATGGAAAAGATGAAAATATGTTATACCTCAAATGTATAATACTAATCATTTTAACAAGAAAATGTCATAGCTTTTGAATTTTTACTATCATACCGATTAACAATATTTTTTAGTGCAATAATATATTAGTCAACGTATCGGTAAATTATATATCTTTAAATAGAAACCGTAGTTAATGACGTCAATTTACCATTGAATAAAGATGCCTTTTTTATTCTTATTGAAAAAATTACATTTTAAAAAGGAATAAAGTGATTTAATAATATACGTCCTAAAAATTCATATTATTATTTTAAGATATGCAGTTTAAGGAAATTAATTTTTGAAATATGTTCTTTTAATAATAATCTATTACATTGTTATAAATTTGTAATTAAATAAAATATTTTAATCTTTTATTTATTTGAAAAGTATATTGTAAATAATACGCGCTAATAGGTAAGACTCGATTGTTTTCTTTTTCATATATAATGATTCGGATTCTAAGAGTTGTTAACAGAAGTCATTTAGTCGTCAGAAGAAAAAGAAGAAATTATTTTATTTAAAAGTTAAATTCAATATTTTAATATCTGTATTTCATTTTTATTTATATAAAAATAAATTTGTGTTTTCAACTATAAGAAATAGTTAGTGATACCTGGTGGAAATTGATTATACGAAAAAAGGACCAATAACTGATTTATTGGTAAGTAAAATATTTAAGTTTATAACGTGAAAGAAAAAAACATTTTTTAAAATTGCATTCGTTCGTCTACTAATCATTAAAATTAAAAATATAAATATTTTTTAAGGGCACGCATCAGTCCTGTTTTACCATTTTTAAAAACAACTTTTCTCTGAAATGGGTAATCACATAGGATTTTCCGTTTGGGAATAGTTTTCATTTTGAAAAATAAAGAGCGGACAACTATTTTGGTCCCTGAACTCATCAAAAAGCTTTATTCGTGCTAAATAAAAATTAATAAATTTATATTTATTTGTTTACATCGCCATGTTTGTTGCTATGCATGAGAACAAGAGAAACGTTGCAACCAGTTATATTGTATATCTATATCGCATAGTAACGAAAATTGTTTTAAAAAATGGTAAAACAGGACTGATGCATCCCCTTAAATAAATTACTTTTAAAAATTATTGAAAAAAAGAAATCATATAATACTAATAAAATGAGTATCATTTTAAATGTGTTTATTTGCTTAGACTAAACGCTTAAGAATTTATTAACAATTTTGATATTTACTAATCAATTTATTTTGAAAATTAATTTTTGATTTATAGTTGTCATGGTTACACAAGCAACAAACATTATGTATTCACCAAATGAAGCCTTTGATGAACTCTTTGATAGAGATCAAACCACGAAAGATATTTTACTTTTTTTATTCATTTACATTTTAATTTAAGTTTTATATTAAGGCAACTACGGAAGTTCGGTTCGATTTCATTTTGTAGTTTACAAATTACTCTTTCAGTTTCTAAAATTTTTTGAATTTTTTAATTTTCTACCATTTATTATAATCCGTAGAATGGTGGAAAATTAAAAAATCTGAAAAATTTAACATATTGAAAGAGTAATTTGTAAACTCAAAAATAAAACCTAACCTAAAATCCAAAGTCGCCTTAAAGCACATCTTTGTTTCTTTTTTAAATAAAATAAAAATATTGTTTTTATTTTATATTGTTATTGTTTTATATTATTTTTTATTTGTTTATTGTAATATTGTTTTTATTTGTTTATTGTTTCAGCGAACTAATTGGTTTTATAGATGAAATTACCGGAGTTCAAGAAGTTGAACAAAAAAAAAGTATAAACTTCTCAAATTCGTATTAAGCAATAAAGAGAGAACTCATAAATCAATATCAAAATAAAATAACTATAAATAATGTGAGTAAACACTGTGAATTTTTATTTTTATAATAAATCTTATATAAATAATTAAGAATTTGTTTTTTAAATACATTTTACCTTATTTTTATCTAATATTGAAAATAAAAATTTTATGTTTATTTACAATTTAAAAATTTTCATGATAATTTATTTTAAATATAGATTCTGCATATTGACGGAGCATATACGAAGGCCATGCAGATGAACTTCTACAGAGAACATGAAAATAATGTACCATTCGAACTTATCATCCAAAAAAACACTATCGTGTCGTATAGGATGTCATAAAACAGAAGCAGATGTTTTAGATGTTGCAAAAGTTACCACTTTCAATGATATCGGAAAAACTGAAGGATCAATGAGTAATTTGATTTTTATATATATTATTATGATTTTAAAAATTTTATTTAAATACATTCAAATTTAAAATTATATATATTTAATTAATTGCATATAATTTATGATTACAGCTATTTCAAGGTATATGAAGACTGTGTTCGCCTATTCCAACAACCGATATGAGAGCATGAGTTTTGGATGTGGTTCCATAACAGATGGGAAATACAAAATCACGGTGCAAATTTCAAATTACACTCCCATTACTTTAGAAAAAGGAAGATATGTGACGGTCACAGGTCAAATAAAAAATAATGGTATTTTTTAAAAACAGAATAATATAACCTTATCATAATATACTATCAAAATATAAATAATAAATTTTCATTTATAGGAGGATCTTTGACCATCTCATGCAACAACAGCTCCTGTATCCAGCCAGATATGGAAAAACCTTGCATGTCAGCAACGGAATTGTTACAAGGAATTAAGACTCCAAAGAGAGGAGTTTCAAATATTAAATAATACGTGTTTGAATTTGTATTATATTATTATAGTAATCCTTTACAATTGTATTTTATGTTATTTGTCAATTTCAAATGTATGTATTTTTAATTATAATAATATTAATAATAATGTATGATAATAATAAATAATAATAATATATTTTTTATTTATCAATTTTTAAATTATTAAGTTTTCATAACTTAGTAATTTAACATACAATATAGTTTTTATTCCTTTCATTTTAATTTAATATAAATATAATTTTATTTATTATATAAAAAAAAATGTTTTAATGAATATTTATAAAATATTTGATTCTGCATTGCTTAATATAAAATAAAAAAAAAATTTCAAATTGAATAAAAGATACAAATTTTATTTGAATAGTTTGAAAATTATATATTTTATACTTAAAATATTATCTTTGAGAACAAATGTTAAATTCCGCTTTAGGAGCTTTTGATACTGAAAAAATATCATAATAAAAGTAAGTAAGGTAAATACCCGAAACGCAATCATTCTTCGAGAAAATGGAGTTAAATTGAATGAAAATAGTAGAAAAAAAATGATAAAGATTCTATTCTTTTTTAATATTATAAAGAAAGATCTTAGCATGAGAATGAATACGAAAATAAATGCTTTGTATCCCCAGCGGAAAAAATAAATAAAACACTTGAAATCATTCGAAAAGTTTTAGAAGTAATCAGAAAGAAAATGAGAGAAACTGAAAGAAACAGTAAGAATGGAAATCGGTTGGAGAGACTTTGGTAAAATTGGGACGAGACATTCAAAGTATTCAAGTTTGTTTCCGCTTTTTTCGGTATATTTCATTTATTTTCATTTTTTTACAAAATATCTTAGATTCTTTCCAGAATTAAACATTTATTTTCTATACATATTCAGAATATTTCGGAGTCTCTCGGAAATTTTCGGATGGCTTCTAAATTTTTCAAAATTTCTCAGAAGTTTTCAATTTTTCTTAGAACTTTATGAATTTTTTCATATTTTTCCAGAATCTTTTAGAATATTAATTGAAATAATCAGAATATTTTCGAGTATTTTAATTAATTTCTAATTTTTCCCAAACTTTTCAAATTTTTCCAAAAGTTTTCCCTATTTTTTTGAAGTTTTTGGATTTATTCCAATTATTTAAGTATTTCAATTAGATTATTAAAAAATTTGTAAAGAAATTGTTAGACATTTTCAGAAACTCTCGAAAACCCTCGGAAATTTTCAGAAATTTTCGGAAAAATTCGAAAACAATCCGAATTTTACCAAAATTTTTTAAATTTTACGAATAATATTAGAAAATAACATTTATTGATAATAATAATTTGAAATATATACTTAACCTGTTAAATAATTTAATATTTCAGTATTTAAAATTCGACTTAATCAAAAATTTCAAGCTAAAAACTCGATTTTGAGCCCACTTAAAAAAGGAATCGAACTTGAAATTGTAGACTGGGAAATCGTTAATACTCAACTATTTCAACAGACATTTTTTTGTTAAACAAACATATCACAAAACTATGATCTAGAAAATTATTTTTATTATAAATTAATTTTACAAATAAAGTTTTGTTTATACATACATAAAAAATGAAATTTTTGTTTTTTAACTTAAATTTGTGTTTTTTAACGTCCACAATAGCATATCTGGAAACTTTAACCTCAAAGAAAAACTTTAAAATTGAAAGAAACTGAAGTAAATTGAAATAAATTAAAACAAGTGAAAAGAAACTAAAGTAAATTGAGACAAACTGAAACAGATCAAAAGAAACTCAATAAAACCGAAACAGATAGAGACAAACTGAAAAAATCGGAATTTGTATGAAATCTAATTTTTTCCATATTTACTTTTAACATTGAATAAAATGAAAAATACCGAAAACTTGTAATAATTTTAAAACAAATTCAAAATGCTCCAATAATTTTATAAAAATTTTCCGTATGGTTCATTTTGTTTCAGTTTTCACAATTCATTACTTATTTCCAAATTTAAAATGAAATAATCTGATTAATTACAAGAGTTTTGGAAATATTCAGAAACAAACTGAATTAATTTAAGGAAAAATGAAATAAAATGAAACAAACTGAAATTAAATGAAAGAAAACGAGAGAAATGAAAATGAATAGAAAGAAACTGAATCCAAAAGAATGAAACTGAAACAGTTTAAAAAAATTGAAATAAATTTAAAAAAAAACTAAAATGAACCAAAATGATTATGACAGCTGATTTTTCTATTGGCAATCCAACACGGGATGTGTCGTCATCAATATGGCGATGTGTGCGTCTGCTACAAACGTAGAGAATACACGCACGGTATAGGAAAAATCTGAGTTTTTACCGATTTTCTAATTAATCGTAAAGGTGATGAGGAAAATTTTTTGTGTTTTCTGAAGAAGAATAAGTTTTAAACAATAATTTGAAAGTTTCGATAGCCAAACGTAACGTAAATATTTTAAAAATATCAATTATTGTTGTAAAGCATCCGCAGCTGATTAGCTGCTCATATATAATTCACATTATAATCTGTAATGTAAGTAGTAAATAAAAAAATTATATTTTAAAATGATAAATTATACAATTTCAAAAGAAAATATTTTTCAGAGACATTTTACAAATAAATATTACATAACCTCAATGTGTCCCTGCTGTTATTTCTCATAAGAAATAAAATCTGACAGAAATTTTGGAAAGTCTACATTACAATTTATATTGTAAAGTTTCATTTAAGTATAACATAAAAGAATTATATTTTAAAAATGTAAAAAATTTAAAAAAAATTTATTTTTCAAAGATTAACAGAAAATAATTCAAGAATGAGATGCTACAATACTCATATTGTTTAAAACAGGAGTAATTCCTGTTTTCCCACATTTTAATATATGATTTGATTGTAATATTTTTTCACCTTTTACAAAATTTCTGCTTGATAACGTATACATTCTCCAAATTTGCAAATTTCTGTCAGATTTTATTTCTTATGATAAATAACAGCAGGGACACATTGAGGTTATGTAATATTTATTTGTAAAATGTCTCTAAAAAAGTAACATTTTCTTTTAAAATCGTATAATTTATCATTTTAAAATATAAATTTTTTATTTACTACTTACATTACAGATTATAATGTGAATTATATATGAGCAGCTGATCAGTTACGGATGCTTTACAACAATAATTGATATTTTTAAAATATTTACGTTACTTTTGGTTATCGAAACATTCAAATTATTGTTTAAAACTTACTCTTCTTTAGAAAACACAAAAAACTTTCCTCATCACCTTTACAATTAATTAGAAAATCGGTAAAAACTCAGATTTTTCCTATACCGTGCGTGTATTCTCTACGTTTGTAGCAGACGCATACATCGCGATATTGATGACGACACATCCCGTGTTGGATTGCCAATATCCACTTAGAAAATGATATAAATTGAGACATTCAGAAAACTTCCGAAAATTTCTGAAACAGTTTAAAATGTACCAATTGTTTCGTCCCAATTTTCACAAGAACTTTCCGTTTCTTTCAGTTTCTTTCAGAAATTTTCAATTACTTTCGTTTATTTTTTCCGCTGAGGATACACAAATTTAATATAAAAAGGATTTTTAAAAATCATTTTCTTAGATATACCAATACTTGATCACTAAAATCTGCGTTGATTTATTTATGTTTAAAAATTGTATTGGAAGAAAAATTATATAATTTTATATTAAAAAATATATAATTTAAATGTAGTAATTTTTTAATTATTTCTTTTCATATATTATCAGTAATCAACTTATTAATTTTTGATGATCTATTGAGTACTGATCACGTTTTGGAGTTTTTACCTTAAAATTAGTATAATAAATATTATTTGTCAATATTACAAAGTAATATAACATTCATTTTTGTTTATTCATACCATTTCTTCAAATGACACTTCGTGTATAAACTGAAAACGTTAACCTGCATTTAATTTGCATGTAATAATTTAAAATTTATTATTTTGAATAATGATTTTGAAATTAGTAAACAATTTATCTATAGTTTAATTCATGGACAAAGAGAAAAATTAGTATATGCTATAAATTATTAATAAATAGTATACAATTATATTGAATATGGGATAGTATACAAGATCCTTTTGTTTTGTGCATACACTAGCGACATTCATGTGCGCGAAGCGCGCAACAAATTTATACTCCAGGGTCAACTATGGATATAATGACACCTATAAACATGATAAGTAATTTTAATAAACGAAATTATTTTAGTAGCAATTTTATTGTTTTGAAAAAAATGATGAGTGATCATCTACCCTGGTAGAAAGTTGAGCATATTTTCAGTATATCATCCCGTATTTTATGGGCAGTCGCGATCATATGCTTTTAGATATCGCGATAAACCTTCATTACTTTTAACGAATTATCGCGATGGTATCGGGAGAATATGGTTAATGTTGAATTATAATATATTCATAAATAGCATATTACAAAGTGCGAGTGAGCACGCATATGGGAACACAGTTAGTGAGAAAGAGAAAGACTGTTCACTCCTTGTTTCCTTTACAGTTCCTAAACGGACAGTCATACACTGTAAAAAAGTAGTGGGGAATCACGTCGTTGATCAACGATTTCAATGCGACCATGCACCGTCGAGGTTATTTAACTTCGTTCAACGGCGACATTTTAACGTGCTTTGCGTGATTTCACATAAACTGAACACATGATTTTTAGATTAAATCAGTTAGATTTCGCGCTTCAACGATGTTAAATAACATCGACGGTACATGGTCGCATTGAAATCGTCGACCAACGAAGTGATTTCTCCCTATTTTTTTTACAGTGTATTCTCTCACACTAAGTTTCCATATGCACTCGCTCACTCGCACTTCGCACTCACTGATTTTACATGGATATTTTATTCATAATCATACTGTGTATGTTCGCAAATAAATTTAAGTTAGAGAATAAAGAACAGAAAATGTTAACGCTATTACAATAACAGTATATGTATCTTTAATAATTTTAAAGCTAAGTTAAGTCAATCTAACCTGCACATACAGTGATGAAGATAGATGCTTATAGAAGACGAAGCGTCGAGTGATGCGCACGAAGCTAACATTCAGTATTCGCAACTACAGGATATATTGTACGATTGTACAAACGGGCGCCATCATGGGCAGCATGTATATATACAGATTCGCTTTCTATAAACGATTTTAATTGAAAATTATTTACAACTCATATGAATTGTAATAATGAATATTATAATATTTATAATTTATTTCAAATCAGAAGAAAAAAATTTTAATTATTTTAGTGCTTATATTTTATATCAACTCTGTAGTCTTTAATATATTATCGTGCATTTATCGGTCACTTATTGCGACTGCGTAGCGACGAGATATAGCCAACAGTTAGTTATCTGAGCATATCTTATTCTTAATTTTCTACCAGGGTATCAAAAATTAATTTTAAATAAAAACTAAAATTATGAACCTTAAAATCAAACAGTACGAAGTGCCTTTAATGCGTCATCAAAAAATAAAAAAATTAAATTAAAAAAAAATTTTTAATATAATTTTTCACATACATAATTTTCAATATTTATATTAGTTCTTTGGCATGTAGGATATAAGATCAAACTCTAGACATCACAGCATACAACTGACCATGATCAAAAACTTCTCTTCATCAATCAATAATTATATTATTCTTGAGCAGCTGACAGCAGCTAAAAATTTTTTTAAGGAACTGAATAAACTAATAGCAGTATCTGTTTCAATTTTTCTTTATTTACAACATATAAGTGATTTGAAACAAAATAGAGACAAATCTGCATTGGTTACACACTGTAAAAATTCTGGCCATAGCTTTGATACAAACATAGGAACCTCAAACATATTAGACATTGAATGCAATTATCAAAAAAGATTGCTATCAGAAATGATACATATTAAAAAATATGAAAATTGCAATAATACACGACACTGAAAAATTAAACAACGTATATAATAAATACATAGTTGAACTATTAAAAAGAAATTAATTTTCTTGATAAAACGGTTTCAAGAATAAATTATTTACAATAAAACGCAGTAATTGTTAAATGAGATTAAATATAATTGAATCAGATTCATTCATGTGAGTCAAAATCTTGAATCAAATATCAAGTACATAAAGGAACACACTTGCTAGTCACTTTGTACAAATGTAACTCACCTTAATTACCTATGTTAAAGATTTGTATAACTTGCGAAAATTTTTATTATTAATAGAAATATCTATTATTATATATTTTTATAAAACAAAAATAGTTTGACAGTTATGTATTACCACATGTGTAATACTTGTAAGTTTCATTTTTTATTTTTATTGTTACACCTAAAATATATTATTTTAGGTGAGTAGGTAAACAAGGGGGATTCTAGCCCAGGGGGGATTCTGGCCCACTACATTTGTAGCCCACTGCATTTGTAGCCCACTACTTGTCGCGACAGGTTAGAATTTTATTAATTCAAGTTTGCAGCAACTTTAATAACTCAAGTTTATCACCGCATTCGTAGCCCACTACTTCTGGAGAAATGATATTAAACGCGTAGATTGACTCATTTTATTCTATCCTCTCATGAAGGCACATATCGCGCGCACATTGCTGTACGCAATATTTCTCTTATATGAGAAAAGGAGAGGGGATATTAAAGTCAATGTTTGATGCATTCTTGCTCCGACCTCTCATGAGAGAACATCGCGCGCGCACATTGCTGTACGCAATATTTCTCTTATATGAGAAAAGGAGAGGGGATATTAAAGTCAATGTTTGATGTATTCTTGCTCCGACCTCTAATGAGAGAACATCGCGCGCGCACATTGCTGTACGCAATATTTCTTTTATATGAGAAAAGGAGAGGGAGTATCAAACACGAGGATTAACATATTTTTATTCCGACCTTGCATGAGATTGAGCGCACATTGTTGTACGCAAAATTTTCTTTTATGCAACCACTAGAGCATCACGATCTGATGCATGCATTAATAAAATTCTTATCGGTCCTTTTCAGGACCACAAATTTTTTAATGTATAGCAAAAATATTCTAAAACATAAAAATGATTTCTACCCTTATAATAAATCGGCCCTTTTAAGAACCACAATTTTTTTAATGTAGAGCAAACTGTTTTAAAATATTTTTATCAAAAAAAAAATTGACTTAACGTGGGATCGAATTCACGATCTTTTGGACGCGAAACTCTCGCTTATTCCTCCAGACCACGAAGTCATACTTTAAAATATTTTAGTTCTGAGAAGAACTGGTTTACAAAATATGTAATTATGAAAAGATTTTTAAATACCAGTAATAAACTTTGAAGGCCACGCGTCAACTCAGAGGTGTTATGAGAGTGCGCGTGAATAGCAAGCAGCTATCCCGCACCAATGAGAGCGCAGTGCAATGAATCCGAATTCTCTGCAAGTAGCTACGCCGCACCAATAAGCGCGAAGCACTCATAATCGGATCCACTCGGCCATTACCGTCTCAAGACTGAATACAGAATAATCCGAAGTGAATTGCAAGAAGCTATGCCGCACCAATGAGCGCGCAGCGCTATGAATGCAAGTTCTTTGCAAAGAGCTATGCCACACCAATGAAGCCATTATCGTCTTAACAACGAATACAGAGAAGTCCGAAGAACTTTCTCTTGTAATGTTGCTATAAACTTAATAATTTGCAACATTACTTACGAAAATAATTTCTATACTTATAATAAGTATTAAATCGGCCCTTTTAAGAGCCAAAAATTTATTTAATGTAGAGCAAACTGCTTTGAAATGTTATCAGTCCTTTTCAGAGCTACATATTATTAAATTATAATATGTTCTTACGCTTTAAAAAATTATTATCCTTAAAAGGATAGATTATTTTACCGCACGTGAATTTTAGAACCTAAAGTTATGTAAGAAAACGCGAGTGGTAAGTAAGGAAAAGAAAGCGAACGCGGACCAAAGAGAGAGACTAGACATTTCTTCAACATAGGCTTATTTGAGAAAACGTGAGTGGCAAGTAAGGAAATGAAAACTACGCATTTCTTAAAATACTAAAACGCGAGTGGTAAGTAAGGAAAAGAAAGCGAACGCAGACCAAAGAGAGAGACTAGACATTTTTTCAACATAGGCTTATTTGAGAAAACGTGAGTGGGAAGTAAGGAAATGAAAACTACGCATATCTTAAAATACTAAAACGCGAGTGGCAAAGTTATGGGAAAGTAAGCGGACCAAAGAGAGAGACTAGACATTTTTTCAACATAGGCTTATTTGAGAAAACGTGAGTGGGAAGTAAGGAAATGAAAACTACGCATTTCTTAAAATACTAAAACGCGAGTGGCAAAGTTATGGGAAAGTAAGCGAACCAAAGAGAGAGATTAGACATTTTTCAAAATAGGGTTATTTGAAAAACGTAAGTGGTAAGTAAGGAAACGTAAACTACGCATTTCTTAAAATACTAAAACGCATATGATAAAGTAATCTGTCCTTTTGAGGACAACAATTATTTAAAGCATAAGAACATATTCTATGTTAAAAATATGTGGCTCTGAAAAGGACTATTAAAATTTCAAAGCAGTTTACTCTACGTTAAAAATATTTTGTGGCTCTTAAAAGAGCCGATTTAAAATGAAATAAGATTTAAAAAAATTAAAAAAAATAGTTTTCTACGTTTAAAAATATTTTGTGGCCCTGAAAAGGGCCGATTGGTGGCTCTGAAAAGAGCCGATTAATAGAGGCTCTGAAAAGAGTCGATTAAAATAAGCGCCGCCGAACATTCCTTCTTTTTTTATCATCGTCATCTCTCGGTCTTCTGAGGTATTGGATTTCACACACCACCTGTGGTGATGGTGATGGTGATGATGTAATATCTATAATCTCCGGTTCATGAGCCGGAGATACTAAATCAATCATCTCCGGTTCATGAACCGGAGATGAAATGTCCATAGCCACATCCCACGGGCTGACACGCACTTCCAACATCTCTCCAGGTATCTCAACGTACTGTTGTACGACTGGGTCGTACAACCATGCTGGTGGCGGTAAAGCTGCCGGAGGTGGTGGTAAAACTGGTGACGGTGGTGGTGGTGGCGGTGGTGAAGGCGGCAAAGGAGGCAATGGTGGCGAAGAAGCCAACGATGACGCCGATGGCAGTGGTGGAGTCTCCATCAGATTACAAAAGAATGATTGAATCCGCGAAATGCTAGCTAATTTATATTATCTAAATAAGATCGCGTGGACCTCTTCGCAATGTATAAGGTGGAGGCGCGGGAGGGGGTTAAAGTCAAATGAAGGTTATAAATATGGGCGCGCGAGCAATTAGCACTTATTATCACGTCAATCAATTCGAAGGAAGAAAGGAAGCATCATCGGAAAAGTCAAAGAAGAAGATACAAGCCAAGCAATCAGCAAACATCAGTCAACTCGAAGGAAGCAACATCGGAGAAGTTAAAGAAGAAGAAGATACAAGCCGATCAAAGGACTGAAGAAAAAATACAGCTAATAAAAAAAATTACAATCTGTTCTTTTAAGAACATAATAAATTATCAATATCGGAACAAAATATTCATTTTAATAGTCCTTTTTAGGACTTAAAAAAATTTATTCAATTGTCCTTTTAAGGATAAAAATATTTTTTTTTCCAGGTTTAGAAACATGAGTTAAATTTTATTAACTCTTTACAATAGTTAAGCAATAAAATTAGTTAATAATTTAAAAATAATTTTATGTAAAAGTGCATGTGAAAAGTGTTTGTGAAAAGTGTTTGTGAAAAAAGTGATGTGAAAAGTGAATTATTAAAAGTGCTACTTGTTATATTTAACTAACTTTTAAAATAAAATAATAATTTAAAATAAAATTTAATAAATTTAGTGAAAGTATTTGTGAAAGTATACTATTAAAAATTATTTATCAAATTTAGTTAACCTTTTAAGCATATGAAATTAAAAGATATTTAAAAATTGTTTGTTGTAGATATTAATAAATAATATAAATTGATATGCTTAAAATAATTTAATAAAAGTGTTTTTAAAATGTGAATTGTAAAAAGTGATTTTTTTGAAAAGTGCATTAAATTAAGTTTTTCTTTTTCAACTTCTAATTCAAAAAGATTTTTTTAGCTTTATTTTTATTAATGATGCTCAATTTAATTATATTCTTTAATAATTTATATCTAAATTAAGTAACTCATGCTTGGCCAATAACTCATGATTTAAATTTTTTCAATTTTACAGAATTATGAGCACTCGGTCTTTTTACCTAATTTTCATATCTTAGCAACTAAAAGAGCTAGGCACTTAAAAATTGGTGTGTAGCTTTGTTGTGTTGATAGAAAAAAGGAAATAAAGTTTCAAGTCTATAAGATTATTATTTCTTCATCTGATGATAAAATTTGATATAAAAAAAGTGAAGTTTGTTCGTCTAAATCTAAAGTTTGAATTATTTGATTTTTATAAATTAATACTTATAAAATTTAATTTGATTTATAAGTAAAAGTTGTTTAGCTGTCAAATTAAGAAAAAATCTAAAAAATCTGAAAAATCTGTGAAAAAAAATATAAGTTCAGAATATTTGAGAATGTTCTGACATAAAAAATATTATTTAAAATTAATTTGAAATGAAGTGATTAGTGCGCATTAATTTTGCTCTTTGAAAAAGGTTTTAAATTTTTCAAAGAGTTATTGAAGTATTCATCCCCACCAAGTGTGAGGGTGGGGATTGAGGATATATATATAACCCATTACGCAACGAGTTATCTCATTCTTCTTCGCAATGGAAAGTCAAAGGCATCTTCCGGTTCCACCAGCTCCATCCTTACCAGTGCTGTGGGGAGGTCTACCGCCAACGCCACCACTTACACCACCTTCACCATCTTCGCTCGAAGATGGTGAAGGTGGTGAAATTTTCGTGGCCAAGGCCTCTTCTACAACCACCACCACCATCACCGTTTTCATCAATCGCTGAGGCCTTGGGTGAGGAGTTAATGGCTTTCGCAATGAAGCCATTAAATTTTACTCCTCACATCACGGCCTTTCTAGAAAAGAGGAAAAAGCTGATGGAAGTAGAAGAAGAAAAAGAAGAAGATGGACCATAGGTCAGGAAATCCACTTGACCTAAGAAGGTGCCAACTGGAAAATGGAGGCCTCGTTTGTTCGGTGTCGACATTTTATAAAAATTTTTGGACAATCGGCCCTTTTCAGGGCCATCAATTATTTGAACGTGGAGTAAACTATTTTAGAAGTATGTTCTCTTTGAACTTACTTTTAAAATAATTTATTAAATTAAAAATTTTTTTTTTTAATGTGGTAAGAGCCCCTCTCTCGCTCTTTACCTGTGAGATCCTACCCGTTCATGATAAGTTATTGTATCAATAAACTTATCATAAACTTACGATCTCTCAATTGGAGAATTTTTTTTTTTTTTTTTTTTTTTTTTAAGTATACATAGAATGTAATAAATCTTTATTCATCATACAATAATTTTTATTACATGGACATTCTTCTTCTTCTTCTGATGCCATCAAAGAATTGAACGAGGTAAAACTACAGTTGCCATCTACTTCATCAACACCTTTTCCACTCCCGAGAAGCCATTTCTTCAGCATTTGAACATTCTTAAATGCACAAGCGGGGTTTGAACACTGATGGATGGTGCATGTCGGAGTTTCATCATTCTCTGCTAGTGTTGAGAAAGATGGACAGCCACTATGCTCAATATTACAGATTAATCTGAAAAAACAATTTATTAATAACAAATTTTTTTTAGTTTTAAATAATTTACTTACTTGTCATGTAATATTTCGGCTACCCATTTTCTCTTCTCTTCTCCTTTTACCCAAATTCTCGTCGCATCTTTATAACATTCTTTTAAAGTATCTGTAAGTCTTTCGTAAGGAATGTCTCCAGAATTCCACGGTATACCATGCCAATATTTTTCCAACCATTTGTTAACACTTTTGTATTCGCTTAGAAGATATTTTTAAAGATATGGCGATTGTAAATTGAAGACCATTGGTACCGAATCATCTTTGAGAGTAATTATAGCAACTTCTTTGAATACAAATTTATTCAAAGACCTTTTGAAGTCTTGGACGTCCAGTACGATCTCCATCTCGGTAATGAATGATACTTTTATAATATCGTTCACGCTTTTATACTAAAACTAATATCTCCGATGAACCAATCACGACACTTTACCCCCCACTACGTAGCTCTGATTTCCCCCACCTCGCTACTCCCACTCCGCCACCTTCCACGCTCAACCAAGAGTGCATATAAGCAGCTGCAGACTCGCGGATGGATCATTATTCATCAAGCATCATCAAGTAACATTAAAATTACAAGTGGAAATTATAAAGTGCAAATTAAAAGTGGACTTAGAAAAATTAAAAGTGGACTTAGAAAAAAGTAAAAGTGGACTTAGAAAATTTAAGTGAAAGTGGACTTGGAAATATTTGAAGATTTTATAGTGAACAATAAAGTGAATTTTTAGTTAATTATAAAAAAAACTGAGTTTATCATGTCAGATCAAGTACAAAATAACGATGATCAATGTTTTAAATGGGCGATTCTCTCTGGATTACATCCCACTGAGCGTCATGCACAACGCGTATCTAAATATAGACAGTATGAACAAGAACTTGACTTCACTGGAATTGACTTCCCTGTAACACCAAAACAAATCCCTAAATTTGAACGTCAAAACGATATATCCATCAATCTTTTCATCCTGAAAAAGAGTGGTAAGTAAATAAATTTTTTTTTTCTTCAATTTTGTAAAGATATTTATAATAATAAATTTTCGCAGGAGAAAAATTTGATGTTTCACCATGTCACCTTACGATGAATAAGAAGGCAAAGCACGTCAATCTTCTTTTAATACAAAATAAATATTTTGACGAGGAAGAAGAAGACGAAATCGATGATGATGATTTTGACGTAGTAATTAAATTTCACTACGTTTGGATAAAAAATTTATCAAGATTGGTGCGTTCACAATTAACAAATCATAAAACAAAGACCTATATTTGTGAACGTTGTCTTCATTTCTTTAGAACAGAAGCGAAGTTAAAAGAACACAAATTTGATTGAGTTAAAGTTAACAAGTGTAAAGTTAAACTTCCTTCTGAAAAAGACAATATTTTGAAATTTGAAAATCATAAGAATTGTGAAAGAGTACCATTCATCATATACGCCGATTTCGAATGTCTCCTAAAACCAGTAGATAATGATGTGCGTGCCTTTCAAGAATATCAAGCATACAGTATCGGATACTATATCAAGTGTAGCTTCAACGATACGTATTCCGAATATAGAAGCTATAGACAAATGGAAGAAAACGACTCAACTCCTGCTCAGTGGTTTGTGGGAGAATTAGATCAACTCAGAAGTAAATTGGAACAATTATATAGAAATCCCAAGCTTCTAAACCTCACAGATAGAGAGCATCTTTTATTCGAAAGAGCTACTTTTTGTCATATCTGTAGAAAGTCTTTCATAGATAAAGACGTCAAGGTTCGTGATCACTGCCATCTCACTGGAAGGTAAGTTTTATCTTTATTCTTATGTAAATTTATAATTCTTTAAATTCAACTTTATTTTTTTTTTCAGATTTCGTGGAGCAGCACATCAATCTTGTAATATTAAATATCAAGATTCAAGATTTATTCCTGTCGTATTTCACAATCTAACAGGATATGACTCGCACTTCATTGTTAAGGAGATTGCAACAGCTTTCGATTTTAAAGGACGAGTGAGTCTCATTCCAGAAAATAAAGAACGTTACATCTCATTCGTAAAGTATATTGAGGGAAGCGAAATCAACTTCAGGTTCATCGATTCGTTCCGCTTTATGGCCTACTCTCTCAAGAAGCTTGCATCTTACTTGAGTGAGTTAAATATCGCTACAAAGGAATTCCAAGCTGATGAATACACAAGCGAGCAAATGGAATTACTAAAGCGGAAAGGAGTTTTTCCCTACGATTACGTTAGTGAATTCGACAAGCTAAAAGATGCGTATCTCCCATTTAAAGAGGCCTTCTACAGTCAGCTGATGGATCGTGAAATCAGTGATAGTGAGTACGAGCATGCGCAGAATGTTTGGAATACATTTAACATCCAGACGCTAGGTGAGTACTCAGATCTTTATCTCAAGACCGACGTTCTCCTCTTGGCAGATGTATTCGAGAATTTTCGCTCGACTTGCATCGAAGCCTACGGTCTAGATCCTACTCATTATTATACCACGCCCGGTCTCACCTGGGATGCTATGCTCAAGCATACAGGAGTACAGCTTGAACTCCTCACAGACATTGACATGCTCATGTTTGTAGAGAGAGGAATCAGAGGTGGTGTGAGTCAATGTTGTAATCGTTACGCTAAAGCGAACAACAAGTACATGGGAGAGGAGTGGATTCTAGATGAGGAGTCAAAGTATTTGATGTACTTTGACGTCAATAACCTCTATGGATGGGCCATGACACAGTCATTACCTTATGGAGGTTTTAAATGGGAGGAAGAGCCCGAAAAATTGAATGTTATGACTGTTGATGATGACAGTCCTATTGGCTACATTTTAGAGGTGGATCTTGAGTACCCTGAATCTCTGCGTGACGCACACAAAGACTTACCGCTCTGTCCAGAACATCGAACTGCTCCAGATTCGAAACAGAAGAAATTAATGACTACTCTCTATGGAAAAGAGCGATACATTATTCATTTCCGTGCTCTAAAGCAAGCACTTAATAATGGATTGATGCTTACAAAAATCCATAGAGTCTTATGTTTCGAGCAAAAACCGTGGCTCAAATCATACGTAGACTTAAATACAGAAAAGAGAAAGCAAGCTAAGAATGAGTTCGAGAAACTCTTCTTCAAGCTTCTCATCAATGCAGTCTACGGAAAAACTATGGAAAACGAGCGCAAGCGTGTAGATGTTAAGCTTGTGAACAAGTGGGAAGGACGCTACGGAGCTGAAGCTTTGATAGTTAAGCCAAATTTCCATAGTCGCAGCATCTTTGCTGAAAATCTCGTCGCAATACAACTTGCTAGAACAGAAATCAGTATCAGGAAGCCGTTGTACGTGGACCTCAGTGTTCTGGATCTTTCAAAAACATGTGTGTATGATTTCCATTATTCATACATGTTGGAACGACTCGGTAACAAGTGTAAACTCCTCTACACTGATACCGATAGTTTAATATACGAGGTGAGAGGTCAGAACGTGTACGAAATGATGAAAGAGGACATCATGAGGTTTGATACATCAGATTACCCTGAAGACAATCAGTTTGGTATGCCCCGTATCAACAAAAAGGTCATCGGTGTAATGAAAGACGAATGCAACGGCAAAATCATGACCGAATCTATCGGATTGAGAAGCAAGATGTATTGCGTCAAGATTCAGGATGAGAACCCCATCAAGAAGGCCAAAGGAGTTAAAGCCACGGTTGTAAAAAACATCATTCAGTTCGACGACTATCGACGTTGCTTGTTTGAACAGGAAACGATAACATGTCAACAGTGCAACATTCGATCGAGAGAACATGTCGTCAGGACGGAGAAACAAAATAAGGTTGCACTCAGCTCCAATGACGATAAACGTTATCTCTTGGAGGGGGAAACAGATACATTACCGTGGGGGCATTATCTAGTACCCATAGAAGGGGAGAGTCAAGAAGTGGGGATTCAGACGGCGAATCAAGAAGAGGAGATTGTGGTGGCAAGTCAAGAAGAGGGGATAGCGGTGGCTCGAGTAGAAGGGAGACCACTACTTATAGAAGGTGACGAAGCCGAAGAAGTCATTCCTTCGTCTGACGAACCGCCTGCAAAGAAGCAAAGAACAAGATAGACTAGATATAAAGAACTTTGAAATTTGATCAAGAAAAAAATTTAAGGTAAGTTAAAATTTTTATACTTAAAAAAATTTCATACTCTAAAGGACTTAGAATATTTATTCATTTTAGATGGATCTTGCTCAATTGAATGAGATTGCTAGTGGAGGTTTTTTACCCACTAAGAAGGTAGCTGAGTTGGAGAAAAATCAAGATTACCTAGTGACTGAACTAAAATCAGTCAAAACACGGTATGGTGACCGTTTTGTTGCGGATTTAGATGGTAAATGCCGCATTTTTCTGCCAACTCGAGTTTCCTTGGCCTTAGAGAAGGATGAGAACTTCCATTATAAGTTATTGGATGCCATTCAACACTACAAGTTGTTTGTGAAGTATTTGAGCGAGACTAAGAGTGATCTCGAGTTCTCCTTTGCTTAGGCGCATGGAAGTTAACGGAGAGGTATACGAATCACGGGTGCATCTCCTACTTCGAGTTTACTCGGGTAAGGGGTTCTAAGTGGCGATTCTTGGTTGTACCTCACAGATGGGAGCGAAGGTTGGGGCTCCCATCACTTCCTAAACAAAAAAGTTTTCTCTGTGGAGGGGAGATCCACACAAATGCTATTTAAGAGAACTCCTGAGCCATTTCTTCATTAGTCTCTGTTGAGAAGCTTTGATCAGAGAAATATGGATCTTGATAAATTCAACAAGGCAGCTCGTGGACGTGTCTATCGTGCCATTGGGTATATATTCCCCTTGAAGAAAGATCAGACTTATTATGTGAGTGAGTTTAGACCAGTTAAATGTAAGGATAAGTTTAGATTGATGGCAACTTTAGATCACGAATGGCGCATTTTCATTCCATCTCGCGCATGCAGAGCCTTACAGGAGAATAAGGAGTTTTACTTCGAGTTGCAAGAGGCCATAAAAAATTTTAAGTTGTTTGTGAAGTATTTAGATGATGATAAAGGAAAAGGTCTCGAGTTCTCCTTGGCTTAAGCGCTTGGAAGTTAATGGAGAGGTATACGAATCACGGGTGCACCTCCTACTTCGAGATTGCTCGGAGTAAGGGGTTCACAAGTGGCGATTCTTGGTTGTACCTCACAGATGGGAGCGAAGGTTGGGGCTCCCATCACTTCCTAAACAAAAATGTTTTTGTTTGAATCGCTTAAGATATAAATACCCTTGCTCTAAAGTTAATGTTTCTTCTACAGATAACGCATTTTTCAACTTTACTTGAGCATTGGTAACAACAGCAACAATGTCCGCATGGTAAAAATGCTATCTCTATTCCTTTATCGAAGCAAACTTTACATTTATTTTGTAAAGAATTATCTGTAGGAATTATATTTCGAAGGAAACGGCAGCGACTATTCCATTTCTTATGTTCTGATAATGGATCCTCACCAATTTCCCACCTGCAGATCTCTGTAGAGCATTCAAAACAACGTACTTTGTCAATTTCACCTGTATAATAAAATCCTGCGGTGGCCAGATCTTTAGGTTTTAAAAAAGTCAAAGGCCAGTTTTTAAAACTGTCAAGACGACTTTGCTCCGTATGATACATGAGTACTTATTGGACTGATGTTTTGTCGATCCAACTATTATGAGTACTATCAAAGCCGAGCCACTTTACGTATACTTGATTCCCACGTCTCTTTAGAACTTTTTCTACAAGATAAACGTCTGGATACTTGACTTTCTGAAGTTCTTTCTCGTAGAAGCTTCCAGCGATTGATTGATCTTGAAAGTCTTTGAGACGGTACGTTGTCGGCTGCGTTGCTTTAACTTGTTCAATCGTGAATATTTCAGCAGACCAATTAGGTGTGTATCCTTTTTCGAATACTTGTTTCAACTTGCTTACTCGTACTTTATCACTAACCTTGAATTTTGCTTTTTTTCTCACAACTTTTTGACCAAATCGTGCGCGAAACTGAGATGCATTTGCAACTGTAACATCTTTTGGTTTAGCAGCAATCGTTCGATGTTTTGTATTGTTGTAGGATTTTATCAGATCAGGTAAAATATCGATCCACTTATAGCTACCACGTAAGCTGAACTTCATCCACATTTTGTGTTTAAGAGTACGATTGAAGCGTTCGCAAATGGATGCTTTGAGATTACTAAACGTTGAGTATAAGTTAATCTTGTATTGTTGCATAAGATTTTTAAAATTAGTATTATAAAACTCTTTGCCTTTATCTGTTTGTAAATTTTTTGGAACTCGTCCTTGACGTAATATAGATTTCATCGCAGCAGAGACTTCTGCTCCGGTTTTTTGTTTCACAGGAACGGCCCATGCGTATTTGGAAAAAATATCTATAACTGTAAGCATGTATTTGTAGCCTTTGTTATCTCGAGAATAAGGTTGCATCTCTACAAGATCAGCTTGCCAAGTTTCATCTAAACCTCGCACATCAAATGTTCGACGGGGATAGCGACGTCTGGCAGGTTTATGAAGCTCTTCTACAACTCTTTGATGTTCCATGGTCACAGAGTTAATGATTGCTTAATTACATCAAATTGGCTTTTATACTATTTGATTTAATTTTAGCATCTTGCATCCAACTTTTAATTAAGTCGTATAGATTTTCAATGTTTACATTAACTTTTTTTATCTTCTCATCACACTCATCCTTTAACTTTTGCAGTTCTAATTCTGATGTGCTAAGATCATCTCTTAATCTAACAGTGACTATGTATATACTCTGGACTTCAGATGTAATCAAACCTTGCAGTGTATTAAAATTAACGGCATCATTCGATTGCTGAGGAGCGGCAACATTGCATAACCTCTTATTTTCTACATCGAAATGTCCATCTTTTGTCAATTTATAGCCAATTCCGGGAGGTCCTCGATTACCCTCGCTTCGTTTAAGATTACGTCCGAATACATCAACGCTCATTTTGATAATGTAACGAGTTTATACTTGCAGCTTAATATATATAGCCAGCTTCACGTAACTCTTCGATGATGGAATGAATCTCGTTAGTATGACTAGGATTACCAGCTGCTTTTTCAGCAACCAATAAACGCAGTCGATCAACTAGCTCGTTTGGATCATCCCAGTAGACATAATCAAACTTGGTATTTTTTCTTGCAATTTTATATCTAGGTAGCGAACCTCCTTTTTACCGAACAGAGGAGCAATAATGCTGGCGAACTTTTTACTAGTATGCGAACGAATTCCTTCATCGTTTCTGAAACGTTTTTTATGAGCATTTGTCAGTTCCAGGATCTTTTGATAGTTATCTAAATCTTTTTTGAGTTACTAATTTTTGAGATGGATGCTTCTCAACAAGCAATTCGTACAATCCTCGAGTTTTTGGAAACTTTTCAATTCCTAATTGCACATAAGTTTTTTCAATATGTATTGGTGTATTACCGAGAAAAAGTTTATCACCCTCCTACGTACACCATAAACTTTATCTAATTCTCTATATTGCAAATCTTCTGTAAAATCTTCACTAGCAGATTCAAACAAGGTCTCAAGAGAATGCGAGGAATCATTTTGTATAGTATGCTCCAATTCTTCATCGGATTCAGATTTTTTAACTTCAGGTAGAATAATTTCTTCTTCTTCTTCAGGAATGAGTCTTCTTCTTTTTCTCTTGCTTTCAAAAGCAATCTCTTTAAGTGGGTCAATGATTGGTTTAAGAGTTTGTTGAACAACTCTTTCCGTAATTTCTTTTCCATATTTTAACATGTCATACTTGCGTTTCACAGCATTACGCGCTTGAATAAGTTGCTGGAGTAAGACTTTCTTTTGCTTAAGGTCTGCCATGTTATCTCTTTGAGTTTCAAAGATAGATTGATGAATATCTGCTAAGTATGAGTTATATTTATAGCAAAACAATCAAAACCCTTTCGATATCTACCAGCATTTAGTGGACTATCTTTGTCAATCATTAGAAATCCATATTTATCATCTATCCAACATTTAGAACACAATTCTTTGAAACGTAAAAAAGTCATGTCAGAGTTAACATGATCGTCGTATAAATGTCTCAGATTGACATCATCTTGACGAAAGATAAATAAGAGATTAACATTATCTCTTATGAGATGTTTTGGAATTCGAGCATAAGACTGGCAGAGGTAGAAACAATCAACGTTCTTGTGTCTACCCATACAGAAGTATGCCCTGATGTGTTCTTGTTTTTCACAAGCTACATCGTCGAAAATCATTATAGAATTTGGAAGAGCGTTATCCGGAGATATTACCAACGAAGATAGACGCTTATAGAAGCGTACTTCTGGGTTAAATTTTTCGTCCGATACGCTGGGTAACACTTTAACATTGTTTGTATATCTATACATATGAAAAATTTGATATATATAGATATAAAAATACATGGGATCTAGTGGCGCCCTCAGTAGCTGGGTAACTCATTTTTGGCAGAAATTTCCCATTTAAGAGTACGCTTCTATAAGCGTCTATATTCGTTGATATTACTGATTCGTGTTCGCTAAATGGAAAGTATTGCATACCTTCCAGTGCTTCTAAGAGCTCTTTCAAAAACTTATATTTTGCTTGATTAAGAGATTTCGAATATACGTAGACATTCTCAAATCTCAGACCATTAGGATGTGTTATGAGTGCGAGTAGGCTATTAGTTTTACCGCAATTAGATGGTCCGCAAAATACACCTCTTATACTATCTGGGAGTAAATTTCCATGTTTCTTTGATTTATTTTCTTGCTCCGAAATGGCATCGAAATTTGCTATTGGAAGTTTTACAGAGTGCTCTTTGAAATTCATCTCGACAGACACAAACTCCGACTGTTCGATTAACTATAAATACGCTGCTTATATACCCAATGGGTTAGTTATCCTCTGAACTTCAAAGTGTTATGATCATATATCGACGACGACGCGGTCGTGGTTTCTGTAATAAAATCATTAATAATCTTCCACTGGAACTTCATCTACCGGGATATCAATATTGTGCACCAGGGACAAAATTAGCCAAACGTTTAGCAAGAGGTGATCCAGGAATCAATCCACTCGACAAAGCCTGCAAGGAGCACGATATAGCTTATTCACAGAATCGTGAAAATATTGAGGTTAGAAATACCGCTGATAAGGTTTTAGGAGAAAAAGCTTGGGAAAGAGTTTCATCGAAAGACGCTAGTATTGGTGAGAAAGCAGCTGCATTCACTATTGCAAACGCTATGAAAGTAAAATCTAAACTTGGAATGGGAGCAAAAAAGAAGAAGACTCCCTCTGTTACTCTTAATAAAATAATTAGAGCCGCTTCCAAATCTATGAAACCTAGTAAGTGTGCTCGTAAAGCTATATTTTCTGCTTTAGAGGGTGCTCGAAGTGCTGTGAGAAAAGCAGGTGGTAAACATAAAGTCAGAGTACCCCGCAGACTATCAATTCCAACTAAAGTAGGAGGATTCTTACCGTTTCTCATACCTGTCTTTTGCAGGTCTAGGTGCAATCGGTAGTTTAGCAGGTGGTGCGGCTGGTATAACCAAAGCAGTTAATGATTCAGAAGCTGCTCAAAAACAATTAGAAGAAAAACAAAGACACAATAAAAGATGGAAGAAATAGCTTTGGGTAAAGGTCTTTATTTGAAACCTTACAAGACAGAACTTGGTCTTCATATAAAGTCTGGTTTAAAAAAAAAAGATCCTCAAAGTAAGGTTACCGCAAAAGAGCTTTGACAGATTATGATCTCATAAAGTATGCTAAAATACTAAAAATTCCAAATTTTCGAGGAGTTTTCATGCGAAATGCTTTACCAAAGAGTGGACCTCATTATCACGAAACAGCGATCGTTAATCTCGATGATGTAGATGGTCCAGGTACACATTGGGTAGCTTATCGAAAACGTGGCAAAAACATTGTTTATTTCGATTCTTTCGGAGACCTTCAACCACCATTGGATTTAATGCTATACTTGGGAGTAGATGAGGTCAAATATAACTATGAGAGGTATCAAGACTATGATACATTTAATTGTGGTCATTTATGTTTGAAGTTTTTGAGTAAAAAACTTATAAAAGGAAAATCAAATTAGCTATCTCTCATTATCCATTGAACAATCATGGAAGATTCATTGACGCTAAGTTTTTCTAGTACATTATCAGTGCTCGAAGCTCAGTATTTTCCTCCGATTGAACTTTCACCCGATAAGAACTATGATCTTGGATTAATTGGTCTTTCGACCTTCAACTCAATACCTAACATCGATAGTGAAAATAATAAGTTCTACGTTGGTGAGGAAGAAATTTTATTACCGACTGGAAGTTACGAAATTAAAGATATAAAAAATTATCTTCGTGAGGCACTAGCATCAAAAGGAATTTCAATCGATATAAAACCCAATAACAGCACACTACGTTGTGTCATAACCTGCAGTCATCCTATTGATTTTCGACCGCAAGATTCCATAGGTTCATTGTTGGGTTTTACTCAACGTGTTCTTACAGAAAAAATCGCTCACGATTCTGATTTACCAGTAGCTATTTTGAAAGTTAACGCACTCCGAATTGAGTGCAACATAACCTCTGGCGCCTATATAAATAATCAACGAGTGCATACCATACACGAGTTCTTTCCTCTGCATCCCACCGGGATATAAGATCATCGAAGTTCCATCTCCAGTCATTTATCTTCCGATCAGCGTCAAGAGCATAGATCACATTCAAGTACGGATAGTCGATCAAGACGGACACTTGATTAATTTTCGAGGAGAAATTATTACAATAAGATTACATCTTAAACAAACGTAATGGGTATCGTTTACAACACTAAAGTTGGTAGAGGCTATATAAGTAAGTCAACATGTCGACCAGTCATCAGTCGTCGAACGACAAAGAAAGCGCTAACACGGCAAAACATTCAGTTCCTAAGAAGTCTCGGACTAAGAATCCGTGGTGGAAAGTAACTTGTATATTCTTCTGTTGTTTTCAAAAACATGGAAGGAATTCTGAGCATACAGTCAGGAGTAAAGTTCGATGAATCTGTTGAACATTATGAGGTACATGCGCATCAACCTTATTCCGCATCTTCATTTAATAATAGTGATGAGATTCGTATATCTATTCAACATCAAGACTTATGTCTTCTACCATCCCGTAGTTCACTCCATATTTGTGGTAGAATCGTGAAAGCTGACGGAACCGCGGTAGCTAATACGGTCCTAGTCAATAACGCCATCTGTCATATGTTTGAAGAAATCCGATATGAATTCAATGCTGTGGAGATTGACAAATGTAAATATGTTGGTTTAACTACACTTATGAAAGGATGGCTTTCCTTTTGTTCCTCAAGAGTCAATTCTTGAAAACGCTGGTTGGGTTGATGTAGAGGAGAATCTAAAAGTAAACGACGAGGCAGGTTACTTTGACTTATCTATTCCTCTGAGTATGATTTTTCGGTTTTGCTGAAGACTATCGTAAAATTGTAGTTAATGTAAAACATGAACTTATACTGACAAGATCTAGGAATGATTTGAATGCGGTAGTTCAGACGCATCATGAAAATAGATACGAAGATTTTCAGATCAATTTGCAAAGAATAGAATGGCTTATGCCCTATGTAATATTATCGAATGCCTACAAACTTCGCTTACTCAATCATATTGAAAAAGATAAACCGATTGCAATGAGTTTCCGCAGTTGGGACTTGTACGAGTATCCGCTACTTCCAACCACATCAAAACACGTTTGGACTGTTAAAACTTCTAACCAATTGGAAAAGCCACGTTTTGTTATTCTAGCTTTTCAAACGAATCGGAAAAATCTAAAAACAGCCAATGCGAGTCGCTTTGATCACTGCAACATAAGTAATGTAAAGCTTTTCCTTAATTCGCAATACTATCCATATGGAAATCTAAATTTAAATATTGAACGTAATCAATTTGCTATGTTATACGATATGTATGCTAATTTTCAACCTGCGTACTATGAAAAAGATGCCGAACTACTCTTAAAAAAGCAAGATTTCATTGACTATGTGCCGTTGATTATAATCGATTGCTCGAAACAAAACGAGTCTCTGAAAAGCGCTCCTGTGGATGTTCGCTTGGAATTTGAATCAAGAAATAATATTCTTGCTGGAACATCAGCTTACTGTTTGATCATACACGATCGCGTAGTCGAAGTACAATCCTGTCAATGGTAATGTACGAAAACTTGTCTAAATGGTGGGGGAATAGTTATAAATTGGATGTTTATCGTCAAAAGAGTCATTCACGATGGAGTACTTGGTCGATATGCAAGGCTTCAAGCAGCCTGGTGATGACTATGTTTTAAAAGAATTGGCTATAGTTCCGTTGAACGATGATTCTGATCCTATCGTGCTACTTTTTAAAGAACCGTTTTTCTTGGCGAAGACTTACAGAGAAATATAAGACGCAAAACAGATGGTTTGAACAATATTATCATGGTTTGTCTTGGCGTTCTGGTACGATTCCCTACACCGAAATACGAAACATTCTTAAAGAAGCTCTACAAGACGCTAGCAAAATTTTAGTGATGGGAAGTATAAAGAAAAGATGGTTAGAGCGCTTCAAGTTCAACGTTACCGATGTTACAGAGATGGGTTATCCACCCCTGGATAAGATAAATCTAGTGACTGTTTGCCCCCATCACGATGGAATGTATAAAGCTTGTTGTGCTCTACATAACGTCAGACTCATGAAAAAATATTTTACTGAAAGTCGTTTGCCCTTGGAAATACCTATGGAGTGTAAGTAAATGATTACATAGAGCTCTCATCACTATAAAAGTAGAAGCGTGTCATGACTTGTATTATTTCATCATGGGGCAAAGTCCAAGCACCACCGATAAACCTAACGAGTATACTCCTCTTATTGATTCTTCTAAAAAAGAGAAGATGTCATGGAAGGAGCATTACGAAAAATATAAATCACAAATACCACCCCCAAATATTAAATATAAAAAACTTTAAATCGGCTCTTTTCAGAGCCACAAAAAATTTAAACGTAATAAACTGTTTAAAAATTATAAACTTGGGTTATTAAAGTTGCTACAAACTTGAGTTATTAAAATTCTAACCTGTCGCGACAAGTAGTGGGCTACAAATGTAGTGGGCCAGAATCCCCCCTGGGCTAGAATCCCCCTTGTTTACCTACTTAGGTGATGTTTTTTTAATGTATTGTTGATGAATTTAGAAATTTTTAATCATTAAGAAACTGTTATCAGTTGTTATTAAATTTTATGTTTTAGCACGTGAAGAAGCCTCTCTGAAAAATAGAGGAGAAAAGTCGTTTTTTCTCTTATAGAAATAAAGAAAAATTGAAACAGCTGTGGCTATTAGTCTATTCACATTTAAAAATATTAAAGACAAAGTCTGTTAAAACCAGTTAACAGACAAAAATGTGTGTTACTTTAACAGACAAAATGTCTTTAAAGGATTTAACAAACATGTCTGTTAAAATTTTATTTATAAATTACAGATATTGTCTGTCAATGTACTAAAACTTTTTTTTGGGCTTGTTTTCCGTACACATACAAACACATTTTGTATATAGTTTTATTTTTTTAATTCACGTTTAAATTAATAAATGTACAAGAACTCAAGAAATATTAGAAAGAACGTTTTTATTATATCTTATATAATATTATATTCATTTATAATATGATATTCATTGTCTAATGAATAAGCTTTCGTGACATTTACAATGATATAATTTTAATAATTATTAACAATTTTTATAAACAAATTATAAAAATGCATTTTTTCAAAAAAAAAAATTTATGATATTTTTAGGTCATTTTGAGTAAAAAGGTTCTCATGAATATATTGCTAAAATGAACTGAATCGGCAGAAAAAATCGCAGTTTGAAAAAAAGCGATTTTTTAAAACTTTGACAGCCTATAGCTCAGCTTCTACTGATTTCATTTTAACTCACAATAGCTTGAATTGTTTGTTAAAATATAAACTTAAAGATTACAGTAGTTAGCGACCGTATTTATAATGATTGCATTACCCAGTAAGAGGCGGTCAGGACTATTTGCCGCATGCAGTCAGGTGAGAGAAAAATGTAAAATAATTTTTTACTCAGCGATTTACAATTTACTGAAACAATAATATACCCCTAATATTGTCAATAACTCTAGCCATATATATGTAGAATAATTATTGATACCAATCTTGTTTGAAAAGTCTAAAATATTGTTGAAAAGCGAAAAATGCAGCGCGAGATAGAGCCGGCGTGAGCATATGTATTCATCATTCTTTGGTATTACTTTCTCTGTCGCATTAAAGAAAAATACACATGTTTACATCGACTCTATTATGCGCACAATTTTTCGCTTTACAAAAATATTTTAAACTTGTCTTAATAAATTGTAAATCCGTGTATAAAAAATATTTTTATATTCTTCTCTCTCTTGCAGCGTCACCAAGCGGCAAATGGTTCTGATCGCTTCTCAATCGTTCAAAAAGTACCGTTTTTTTGAAAAATCGCGTTTTTTCAAGCTTTTGCAATTTTTTCTACCGATTCAGTGCATTTTAGCAATATGTTCATGAGAACCTTTTTTGAGGGCTATTCACTTAAAAAAAGTGTCAAAATGATTACAGATTTCATATGCTTTCAAATGATTTTAAAATGATTTCAAATGATTTCAAAATGATTTCAGAAATATATTTTTATACTTGTAATTTCAAACATTTTCAAAACAGCCTATGGTAGGCAGTGATTTCAAATGATTTCAAGCAAATTTTCTATGATTTCAAATGATTTCAAGCAAATTTTTATGATTTCAAATGATTCGAAATCATTCCAAGATAATTAAAATTAATATTTATGAAGGTTAAGCTTACTTTAAATTATAATCCCTAATTACGTCATATATTATACCATTATTATATATCATTATTGAATCATATAATAATTAAAATAATACCTATATTTAAAAAAATTCAATTAAGAATAACTAAATTTTACATTTATTTATTCAAAAAAATTCTTTATTTTTTATACAGCTCATCATTAACTACAATCCCACTTTCAGTTGTTGTAGATTTTGATATAGTCGATACATAATTTTCAATATTTATGTGTCCATGCTTTTCCATGGGGACTAACGAGAAGTTTTTAGTTTTATTGTCTGGTTCATACCAATGACATAAAACTCCTATATCTTTAGTGTTATTATTGACACATGCATAGGAAGCTGAGTATTCCAAACTTTTATTCGTTGGTCCTTTTAAATATCCAAAATTAAGTACATGTCCAAGATAGCATTTTTTCTATTTAATCTTCTAAAGATACACCATTCATCAATGTGAATTTCGGAGCATTTTTGTTATAAGCTATCTCCGTTGTAGTATTTAGTTTACTGATATTTTTATATTTTTGCAACTCGAGTCTCTTACTCTCTGTAATTTTAAACACAAAGTTAGTTTAAAATTGACCACCATAAAAGCTATGATCGAAAAACTTATCAGCCGTGTGTGACAGATACAAAGAGAAATTCAAACATAAGTAAATAATGCTTATTTACTTATTTATAGATCTTATTTAAATTTTTTGTTAGTACTTCTTTTTTCATTTTCTTTTTTATTTGTTTTGATATAATTTATCTTTTACATAAAAATTTTTGTGCGATGCCTTTTGCTTATGATTAAAATCATTCATTTTTTTCAATTCAGAAAAAAATTCTTATAAATATTTATATATTGTATATCGATACTATTCCCCAAAAATCAAAAATTATTTTATTTATCAGAGAAGCTCATATTATTCTGTTATTTAAATAATATTTAGTATTATATTTCTGGTAATATTTTTCAAATTGTAAACAAAATACAAAAATATTCATTGATTTCAATGATTTCAAATGATTTCAATGATTTCAATTTTAATAGTTTTGATTTCGGTAATCATATTGTGCACATAAAATTTAATAAAATATTTCAATGATTTAAAATGATTTCAATGATTTCAAATGATTTCATCTGAAGGTGGTCAATGATTTCTTATAGTGAATGGCTCCTCGTTTTTTTACTCAAAATGA
The DNA here is from genome assembly GCA_017163975.1 of Anastatus disparis. Taxonomy (NCBI): domain Eukaryota; kingdom Metazoa; phylum Arthropoda; class Insecta; order Hymenoptera; family Eupelmidae; genus Anastatus; species Anastatus disparis. Next base: position 237,837 of record JAFFSR010000078.1, read on the forward strand.
ACTAAAAAAATATGATAAAATTTTTTTTTCCAGCGCATTTTTTATAATTTGTTTGTAAAATTGTTAATAATTATTAAATGCACCATTTCCAGACTTTCTACCCGAAAAATTCGGATTCAGCTGGTCAAAATACATAAAAAAACCTGGGTAGAATTGAGGGCCTCGATCGACCAAGACTTATGTAGTTTGCCCCTGGACTATCTGTTCTAGTCGTTTTTTACGGACATTTTCAGAATCAACTGACATAAAGTCTGTTAAATCGTCACATCCTTGTTTGTTACTTCAACAGACAATTTAGTAACAGAAAAAAAAGTTAACAGACTACACAATTGTTTTAACCGTGTTCAGTTCCTTAAAAGAATAATTATATTATCAAACGTTTGTCCATGTAATTTATTAATCGCCATAGCAAAAGATGATTCACATGGAAATTACGTTCTTTTAAATGTAAAAGAAATATTCATTTTCACAATATAATCTACTACAGTTTTGGAAAAATATTATCTTATACCACCCGTCAAAATTTTACATTTTAATAAATGATTAGAAAATTCTAAAATTTGCAGACTCGCACTATTGCATGAACCTTTATTAATACTTATATTTCTTATAAGCATTACAATAAATTTTTTCTTAAATGTAATTTACTGGAAGGATTAAAGAATTTAAATATTCTAGAAGAAACATTTCATCTGATTCATTAATGATTTTCATCACTATCAATTTCCGAGTTTTAAAATAATGTATGAAAATTCTATAAATTTTGCAATAAAAGATCAAAAAGTTTTTCACAAAAAAACATTTTATTTTTACTTTTTGCATTAAATTTTGTTTCAACTCATTCATATAAAATTGTTTTCACAAATTATTATATGCGTTACATCTTTAGTTTGGATAGCATTAAATTAAATTAAATATTACAGTAAATTACATTTTAAATACTATTATTAGTAATAAGAGTTTTAAAAATCCCTCATTATTTAAAATTACAAAAGCATCTTTTTCATCTTTATATATTTAATGACTATTAAATAAATGACTTTACTTAGCTACTTCATAACCGCATTATAGGTAATAATAAATATTATTACATTTATTTGAACAAGCATTTACAAAAACGCTGCCAAGTGCTTTTGGTGTAATGCTTTCTCATAATAGTCAGTAGAATTAGTCAGAAATGCATAATGTAATTAGAGACAGGTTCAGACCACCAAAAATGGCTTTGTTGGATGATTAGGAATGAAACTGTGGAATTACCCTCAAAATTTGAGCCGGCAGGAATTAGTAAACAATGATTTAAGGTGCAAAATTCGTAAAAATCACTGTTTTTTTGAGGTAGCTTGAAATCGTTTTGCGATTTAGTATATGAAAATTATACTATTTGTAGGTATTTCAAAGACGATTAATTTGAGACGTCATAGATGAAAATCGGTTAATAAATTTTATAAATAATGATAAACAAAATCGAAAATCGTGAAATTTTAAAATATTTGTCATTTAATAAAAAAAGGATGTACATGTTTGTAATTCCCCAAAAATGTGCCTCTTATTATCCTTAAGTTACCATAAAAATTTCATCAAAAAATATTAATTATTTTAGGAGATATTCTATTTGTTTATTAAAAAGAGGTCAAATGTACATTAAAAAATTTACCCAAAAAATATCATCGTAGAGACTTTATGATAATCATATAGTATTTAGATATTAACGTAGATTTAACGAATTTCATGTGAAATCTTGTCCATTTTATTATTTTCAGCTTAAATATGGCAAAAAAAAAAGTAAATTTTTTTCTTAATGGTTTTTTTAATATTTTTGCAACTAATGAAAATATCAATATAGAGGTTTGATATTCTTATTACTGGCAATTTTACGCAAATTTAAAAAAAAAGAATGCTCTAAGCTCAATTAGAAGCCGAGATAATTTTTTTTTTTTTAAATTCGCCAATTGTTTATTTATAAATATTAGGACTGAAATTTTTATCACAACTAGTATAATACTTGAACTTTATGATTTTATTGTATCAGAGATGAAATAAACATTTTGGAATGTAAAAAATTAATATTTAAATAATCAAGATTGCTACTAGTTAAACAGAGTAATTTTTCGTGCCTTGCAAAAAAATTGATCTGGCGAGTTCTAACTCTGTTCCGATTAAAAATCATAATATCTTCGTTAATTACGGACCAATTTCGACGTTTTTTTTTTAATTTGGGGTAGCGCGTGAAAATAATAGCAACTGTTGTATTTGTTTTTAAAAAATTATTTATTTAACAACAATTATTGCAAAAAAAATTTGTTTAAACATATTTTTTTAAATATTAATTTTAGCAAAAAGCTTTAAGAATAAAGTTTGTTCGTCTTAAAAAAATAAACAATATTTCATTCCAGTGTTTTTATGATAAAATCAATATAAATCTGTTAATCTGAAAAACAAATATAAAAAAATTTTTTCGTTGAAAATTTCAACGTAAATTTTCTTTGTCATGAAAAATTCTTTATATCTCCGTTAATCACGGACCAATTTAGACGTTTTTTTTAATTCGGGGTAGGGCGTGAAAACAATAATAACTGTTGTATTTGCAATACAAATTTTTCATTTAAATTGTTAAAAAAAACAATACGATAGTTATTATATTTTTCACGCCTCTACCCCGATTCAAAAAAACGTCAAAATTGGTCACGTAATTAACGGAGATATAGAAATTTTTCATGAAAAAACAAATTTACGTTGGAAGTCCAAAAACAAATTTTTTTCAATTTGTTTTCCGAATTAACAGACTTAATATTAATTTTATCATGAAAACACTAAAATAAATTGTTTATTTTTTTAAGACCGAACAAACTTTATTCTTAAAGCTTTGCTAAAATTAATATTTTAAAAAATATGTAAAAACAAATTTTTTTTTGCAATAGTTGTTATTAAATAAATAATTTTTAAAACAAATACAACAGTTGTATTGTTTTCACGCCCTACCCTGAATTAAAAAAAACGTCTAAATTGGTCCGTGATTAACGGAGATATAAGGAATTTTTCATGACAAAGAAAATTTACGTTGAAATTTCCAACGAAACATTTTTTAAATTTTGTTTTTTAGATTAACAGATTTAATATTGATTTCATCATGAAAGCACTGGAATGAAATATTGTTTATTTTTTAAGACGAACAAACTTTATTCTTAAAGCTTTTTGCTAAAATTAATATTTAAAAAAATATGTTTAAACAAATTTTTTTTGCAATAATTGTTGTTAAATAAATAATTTTTTAAAAACAAATACAACAGTTGCTATTATTTTTCACGCGCTACCCCAAATTAAAAAAAAAACGTCAGAAATTGGTCCGTAATTAACAGAAGATATTATGAATTTTTAATCGGAACAGAGTTAGAACTCCTGAGATCAATTTTTTTGCAAGGCACGAAAAATTACTCTGTTTAACTAGTAGCAATCTTGATTATTTAAATATTAATTTTTACATTCCAAAATGTTTATTTCATCTCTGATACAATAAAATCATAAAGTTCAAGTATTATACTAGTTGTGATAAAAATTTCAGTCCTTAATATTTATAAATAAACAATTGTGAATTTAAAAAAAAAAAAAATTATCTCGGCTTCTAATAGAGCTAGAGCATTCTTTTTTTTTTTTAATTTGCATAAAATGCCAGTAATAAGAATATCAAATCCCTATATTGATATTTTCATAAGTTGCAAAAATATTAAAAAACCATTAAGAAAAAAATTTACTTTTTTTTTGCCATATTTAAGTTGAAAATAATAAAATGGACACGATTTCACATGAAATTCGTTAAATCTACGTTAATATCTAAATACTATATGATTATCATAAAGTCTCTACGATGATATTTTGGGTAAATTTTCAATGTACATTTGACCTCTTTTAATAAACAAATAGAATATCTCCTAAAATAATTAATATTTTTTGATGAAATTTTTATGGTAACTTAAGAGCAGGTCGTATATCTCTATCCTTTTCTAATTAAAAAATCAATTTTTCTGCAAAACCTTATGATTGTAGCGAAAAATAAGAAGAAAGCCCCATCTCGTATAATAAAAAGCAATATTTTCTTTTATGAGGAAAAATTATTTTTATCGCTTCGTTTTTAAGAGGCGGTCGGAAGCCAAATCAGTGACTTAGTTCGGTGCTTGTAATAAATGCTTATAATAATTTATTCATTTATTAAATATGGTAAAAATATAGTCATTTTCTCTAGTCATGTATATAAAGAATAATTTAAAATAGTTAAAGCCACAAAAATATACAAAATATTGTTATAAAGCGAAAAATGCCACCTAACAATCGACACGACAGTTTTTTGCATGCAGTATATGTCAAGTCAGTTTGATATTTGTAATAAATGCTTGTAATAATTTATTTACTTATTCATATGGTAAAAATATAGTCATTTCCTCTAGTCATGTATATAAAGAATAATTTGAAATGGTTTAAGCCATAAAAATATACAAAATATTATCGTAAAGCGAAAAATGCTGACTTGATATATACCGCAAGTCACCGATTTGGTTCCGACCGCCTCTTAAGAGGCGGTCAGAACCCATTTGCCGCTTGGTGGCGCTGCGGTCAGGTGAGAGAAAAATATAAAATATTTTTTATATAGCAATTTAAAATTTACTGAAACAATAATATACTTTTAATCTTGTCATTTCCTCTAGCCATATATATGTAGAATAATTATTAATATTAATTTTGTTTGAAAAGTCTAAAATATTGTTATAAAGCGAAAAATGCGGCGCGAGGTAGAGCCGACGTAAACATTAGCATACATCATTCTTTAGTATTGCTCTCTCTGTCGCACTAAGGGAAGGTGCACGCATGTTTACATCGGTCCTACGTTGCATCGCATTTTTTCGCTTTATAACAATATTTCAGACTTTTCAAACAAGATAATATTAATAATTATTCTACATATAGACAATTAGAGAAAATGACAACATTAAAAGTATATTATCGTCTCAGAAAATTGTAAATAGCTGTATAAAAAATATTTAATAGATTTCTCTCACCTGACCGCCACCCACCCTATATGTAGCGGCGAATAGACCCGACCGCCTCTTAAGAAAACTTTGAAAAACTGAATTGTGCATCCTAACCCATATGGAAAAAATTTTTGGATATAATTGTAAATAACTGTTAATAACTGTAAATAAATGTAAATAAATGTAAATAACTGTAAATAACTGTAGAAAAGTGTTAAAAAATGTGGGAATTGATACATAAATAACAGTTATTTACAATTGTTTACAATTATTTACTATTATTACACTTATTCAGATTATTAACTATTATTTACACTTATTAACTGTTATTTACACTTATTAACGTTATTTACACTTATTTGCAGTTATTTATATTTATTTACAGTTATTTACATTGTAACGAGGATAGCAAATTATACATATACTGTATGTCAGTATACTTCTATCTCTCTCCTCGTTGTGAGTCGCACAGCCTATTGTAGCTTTTATGCTTACTTTATAGAGTATAAGAGTGAGACAGAGAGTGGATATTTCATCGTCTTGCGTGGCTGACGGTTAGCGAAGGCGCGCGCAAGACATGACGGGTAGGATTAGGCAAGAGAGAGAAGCGAACGGACGGCGGGGAAGAAAGCAGAAGGATTTCGGCACCATGATATCACATTGTGGCAGGCTCGTGCGTCGTGTGAATTTGATCAATTTTGTATAGAGAGGTAGACATCTTGTAAGAAGTTTCCTTTGTACGTGGCTTGTGCAGGAATCAAGTGAGTTTGCCTGACTCTTGCGAGAGAGATATAATCGTCCTGATAGGAAGATCTACGAGAAGCTCAAGCTGCACCGCATTTTTCGGTGCCGCTTCCGTTGTTCGATCAATTCGTCCTGGTTGGAGAGGATCATCGAGTTAATTGCGTGTCCTCCGACAGATATAAAAACGTAAGTCTGCAGACTATAGTACGGTGTATTATTAACGAATGCGTATGGGCGATATATGTAAATATTGAGACCGTCGCGTGCGTTGCGCTTAGTAGAATAGGTTAGATTAAATTAAATTCTGTTTTTCTTTCTTTTTATTTGATTATTAATTTTTTGCCATTATTAAAGTGTACAATAATTTCATTTCAATGTATTAAAATTTGTTTATCGTTTTGAATAAATTGAAGTTAAATTGAAATTATTCTGGAGTACCATATAACGTTATTTCTCTCTGTTTAAAATCTTGTTTTGTCTATATATATCGAACGTTATACACTTGCTTACTTCTAATCTACGATATTTAAGAGAGTCTTAAGGTACACGCCGTAAGTTTCGTCGTACCAGACGTCAGGAGGCAGAACTTCTAGGTGAAGTTCTGCAATAGAATAAATATTGCTTAACTGATTTAGTTGTATGAAAAAAGACATCCATATTCGATCAGTGGTAGTGCACGAGGCTGATCGTCTCTAAATCTAAAATCGGTTATTTAACGGTAAGTGCGTATGTACTTGGAAGTATGTACATATGAGCCCACAAATATATTTGATTAGTTGATTTAAATATATTCCCCGTTACATGGCGCCCAACGAATCAACTCATAAGTTGATAAAAGAGTGTATATCGTTGTTGCATGGCGCACATCGTACATGCACCATCAAATTGACTCACATAGGTTAAAGTTTAACGTGGTTTTAATGGCGCGCATGGTTACGTGGCGCGCAACGTGGTAATTAACGAGACGCAATAAAGGAATATAGGTGGCTCTCTGGTGCGCGCATTGTTAAATGGCGTCCACTGTGTAAGTAAGTACATAGGAAAAATTTTTAGCAAGGCTTACCGGGATATGACGCTTGAGGCATTAAGCAGAATCGTCTAAAAGTAGTAAATTCACGTGTTAATTTTTTTTTTGAGGAAAAAGATAATTCTCTTGGGTTTTCCTTAGAAAAAATAAAAAGATAGTTTTGTTTAGGAAAGCTAGCTATCAAAATATTGTATAAGGACGACGGTCTCGTAGTTGTAAGAAAGTTCGACAAGATAGACAAAAGTAAAAGGGAAAAGTCTTTGTCAGACATAGGCGCGCTTGTGAGCAACTGGTAAAGTAGGCTGCTCTACAGCTACGATATAATTGTATAAGTCGTCCTCAAGCAGCAAAAGAGAACAAAATTAGAATTTGTTTTTTTTTAATTGTGATTTTACCCTTGGTGTTGATTTTTTTTTAATTCTATTTCTTTCTTGTTAAGAGAGTTATTTCTCATATAAGAGAAACATAAATTTTAAATCTGTTCTTGGTTTAGTCAAAATTATTAAAATT